>PVJA010019837.1:0-37758 GCA_004027025.1 Myocastor coypus
AAGAACAAGAACAAGAAGAACAAGAAGAAGAAGAAGAAGAGGAAGAAGAATGTAATTTTAATATATTGAATGCTCATTATATAACTAATAAGCTTTGTAGTTAACATCTTTAAACATGAAATAAATTACAAGTGATGAGTAGCAAAGATGGTGTGCAGCATGTCTTCATCTAATGCCTGTGAAGGTGCACCACTACCTGAGAAGGTAACTACACCCCTAACATGACTCTTTACTTTTAGAAGCACAGCCAAAGAGAACTTTTTAACTTCCCAAAGTAACCAAAGTACTTAAGAATTCTAACAGTATTATGACAAAGGTGCCTATCTTACTAAATTAATTTGATTATGAATCACTTCACTTACTCAGAAACTTAGTGATTAAAAATATGCATGGGCTTATGGAAAGTTGGTGTAGAGACTCCCTAAAAAACTAGAACTGGAAATCCCATTCAATCCAGCTATCCCCCTACTGGGAGTTTTCACAGAAGAACTAAAAACATCTTATCATAGTGGTATCTGTACACCTATGTTTATAGCAGCACAATTTGTGACAAATTCTGGAAACAACAACAGTTCCCATCATCTGAAGAATGGTTGAAAATGATGTAGTGTTTTTATACAATGGACTATTACTCAGCTATAAAGAATGATAAACTGGAAGACTTCATATATAAATGGATATATCTTGAACATATACTTGTAAGTGAAATAAACCAGACTTACATATGCAAATATCATATAGTCTCCCTAGTATAAGAACTCAAAAGAAGAAAAATAAATAAATAAATTTTAGGGAATATCAGGAATCAAACTCAGGACCTTGTCTGCATCCTCAACCCCTATAAATTTTTTTTAGAAGAATGACTTAAATACAAAATATATTTGGAAGAGTTAAAAAATTAAGGTTTATTGAAAGTGTTAATGTTTAATTATTTGGCCAATCTTACATACCTCTATCTATTAATCTAAACAGATTTGATGATGAAAATATGTAATACAACCACTGTTAAACTTTTGTTCTTCTTCTGAAATTCTGTACTATATATACTCTTGCTTGTTACTGCTTTTCTATCTTGTTTCTGCCATTTTTACTCTTTAAATTTAAAAAAATAAGATGCATGAACACAAATCACATAAAACGTCCCACTGTCCACCTTCCTGTAAATGTGATTTCATTATTTACTGTAGCTGAGTATGTGATCCTGGTGAATATTCTACATTTCCCGCTCCATGCATCTATTCAATGGCTTCTGGACCATTTCCACAGCCTAACTCTCGTGAACTATCCCACTCCAAGCAAGGGTGAGCACATATGATAACCGCATGCTGTATTCTGTTCATTCAGGAATATACTCAAAAGTGACACTACAGGTCAAATGGTAGCTAGTGTTTTGAGGAATCTCCAAGCTGGCTGTAGAGTTTAGCAGAGTTCCTTTTCCACACATTGTCTAATATTTATTGCTCTTCGCTCTTTTTAATTCTGTGTGGTAGCTATCCTGACAGGGATAGGATGGAATCTCAAAATACATTTGATTTGCACAGAGTACTTTTTACATACATTGTAATCACTTTCAATTTTTCTTTTGAGAAATGTCTATTAAATTCATATTCCCATTTATTAATTTAGTTATGTGGAATTTGGGACTTTTATATCTTCAGTTCCTTATGTGTTGAGATATTACCCCTCTTCCAGAAGAATAAATAGCAAAGATTTCTCTGATTTTACATCTTCACTGTAGATTATTTCTTTTGCCTTCTAATGAGCTGTAGTCGTTTTGTTGACTACTGATACTATGTATATTCTGTGCCATTGAAATCCAACTCAGGATGTCCTGTCTGGTTTCAAAAATGTGTTTCTGCTGTTTTCTGCCAGCAGTTTCAGAGTTTCTAGTTCTGTATCTAAGTCACTGATTCAATTTTAGTGCTGGATGAGAGACGGGGATCATGTTTCAAATTTTAGAATGTAGAGATAGTTTTTCCAGCACTATTTGTTAAGGAGCCTGTCTTTTCCTCAATGGACCTTTTTAGACAGTTTTTCAGAAATCACATGGTAGAAGGTACATGGGTTCATTTCTGTGTGTCCTGGTCCACTTCGTGTGTCTGACATGCTCTTGTGCTAGTACCACCTTGCTTGGTTACTGGGCCTTTGTAGGCCAACTTCGTCAGGTGTGGTGATGCTGCAGGTATTGCTGTTTGATCAGGGCTCCTACAGTTATTGTCTTATTGTTTCAGCTTTCATTGAACTCCGCAACTTTTTTCTAGTTCTGTGAAAACTGTGATTGGTATTTTAATAGAAATTGTGTTGGACCTATAAATTTTTTGTAACACAACTCTTCTCACAATATTAGTTCTTTTATATTTATTATTGATAGATATGATATAATAAAAGTAGGCTTTATTTTTCATTGGATTTTAATAAGTAATTTTGCATGATACAGTAATCTGAGTTCATCATTATTTTCTTTGATATCTTTTTTTTTTTTTTAATTTTTTTCTCGTTTCAGAACCTTTATTTGTTTATTCACTCATTTTTATGGCTGGCTCAGCCCGCCCTGACGGCAGGGCTGGCGCAGCATGTGGTGCCGGGGATTGAACCGTGGTCCCTACAGCCGCCCAAGCTTTCCCAAGCAGGCGCTTTAGACCACTGAGCCATCCTGCCGGGCCCAATATATCTTAACATATATGATTTCAAGCTTACCTGAACTTTTCCTCTTCAGAAATCTGTCATTGTGATAACTGTGGCCTTAAAGGATGGGGCATTTCTTGCCGGAAGCTTTCATGTTTTTTTGTTTGTTCTGAATTCTTGCCACTTTGACTGCCACACTAAAGTCCTTATCCAGTCGTAGTTACTGGTGGTTAGAAATGCCTGTTACCTGGGTATCTACCCTATTATCCAAAGGTGGAAGACATTTTGCAGTGATGTCAAGGAAGAGATTTTTCTATGCCACTAATCTATATTCTGTCACTCTTTGAGGCCAATGAGTCTTAAAGTTGTATTTTACAAGAGTTTTCATATAATGTGCTCATGTTTCCTTTTTCTTCATTACTATTTTAGTGTTCTAACATATCAGTCTTATTTTCAAGTGCAGCTATTTTTTCTTCTAATTCACTTTGCTTATTGTCAAGAATTTCCAGGAGTTGGCAAGACAGCTCAGTGATCTAAAAGCACCTGCTTAGGCAAGCACCCAGGGACTGTGGTTCTGTCCCTGGCACCACATGCTGCACCAGCCCTGCCTCCAGGATGGGATGAGCCAGCCATACATAAATTAAAAAATAAGTAATAAAAATAATTTCCAAGGGGCTGGGGAGATAGCTCCATGGCACAAGTGCCTGCCTGGCAAGTACAAGGTTATGAGCTCAAACCCTGGCCCTGAAAAAACAATAAACAAAAAGAATTTCTACTGAGTTTATTATTTGACTAACTGGAGTTTTCATTTTTGTTTGACTGATTGGAGTTTTCATTTCTGCGATTCCTGCTGTCCTTTTTCAGCTGCAGTCTTCCACATCCTTCATTGCTTTCCTTAATCCATCCCGCTATTCATATTTATCTTCTGTGAGATCACTGATTAGTCTAGCTCTTCTTTATCTAGAAACTTGCCAACTTTGGTAACCGAGGGATCAGATTTGGGCCTGTATTTTATTCAGCCCTCTCGTCACTGGGACAAAATACCCAACAGCTACATCACCACAGGAGAAGCTGGACTTCGTCCATGATTCCAAAGGGTCCAGACAATCGCTGGCTTTATCCAAGCCAGAAAAAAATATGGTAGAAGGGCATGGAGAAGAAGACTCCTCACCCCGTGGCAGACACGAAGCAGAGTGACTGGGAAAAAAACAAATCAGCTCCAAGCAGTCCCTTTTTCTAATGGTACATTCAGCCATGAACTCCTTGATGGATTAACTCACTCATGTGCCCCAAGATCCAACCAGCTTCCAGAAGCATCACCTCCCAACAGAGAGGACTCTTGAAAAACACTGCAGATCTATATTGGAAAAGGGAGTTTTAATTTTTTGGAAGCATCTTATTACCTTACTTCACTAACTTTCAGAATCATAGCTTTTCCTGTCTCAGCTTCCCCAGCACTGGGATAGCAGGCGTGCACTACCATGCCCAGTTTCGGCGGCCAACATGGCTGACCCTGGGTTCCAGAGCCAGCATGGCATGTGGTACTGGGGATCAAACCCGGGTCCTTGCACTTGCCAGGCAGGTGCTTAGACTACTGAGCTATCTCGCCAGTGCTATTTTCTCATAATTCTTGTCTTTGTCTGCCACCATTAGCTGAAGAGTTATGACAGCATTCTCCACCACCGTCAGGAAGAAACCTTTCTGTACTAAGTGCCTTTCTCTTCATGTGCTGTGGACTATAGTTCTGAGTCCACATGAGCAGCTCCTTAAGCCAGGTCTGTCCCTAGCACTGCCTTGAGACAAAAAGCAATCCAACCAGTAAAATCATAATACAAAAGCAAACCACAAGTTATCATACAACTAAGAACTTGTTTTAAAAGATATCTGCTGTGGGCTGGGGAGATAGCTCAGTAGAATAAGCACTTGCCTGGCAAGTGCAAGTTCCTGAGTTCAGCCCCCGGACCGTGAATAAGTAAATAAATAAACTCTACTGTCTCACTAACTCAGATAAAGACAGAACAATAGGTTAGAAAGGGAAAATATTGAAGAAATTTGGCTTAGTATACATAGAAGAAAATGGGGGGGGAGTGGAGACAGAAGAATGTATAAAAAGAGAAGCAAAGACGAGAAAGAAAAGGTTTTATGAGTGGGAAGTGAGAGAGAAGGTAGGCTGCTGAACTAACAGTGAAACAAGGGCAGATGCATGCATGAAGCAATAACTGATGGGGGAAAACGCGGCCAGACAGCATGAGACGCTGTAGGCTCAAGGGCAGAAGCTCACGGACATAGAAGGAGCAAATGCAACCAAGCAACAAACGAGCAAAGAGAAAAAGAAAAATCGGGGCCCCTATCTTTCCTTCTGAAGACATTTCTAATGCAGACGACTTTCTGCACGGTGGGAAGGGCCAACCTCCTGCGGCAGCTGGCCTCGAGGCTGCCCTGCACTGCCACATCGGGAGCCTCGTGTCCCTGGGGTGCTGCCAGGCTCTTCTGAGGTTCCCCTCCGAGGGCACAGCCTCAGGGTCCCAGCTGGCTCCTGGGCTGGCTCCGCCCTGGCCATCTTCTGCCCCCGGTGTTCCAGAGCCTGGGCCTCCCTTCAGCTCCTTCGGTCCCCTCCCCACTCACAGCTCCTGCGCTGCCCAAGGCCAGGGACAAGGCAGCCCCACAGCCCTCTTCGTAGCCCTCCGGCCGTGCATGCTGGTGGCACCGGGAGCGGGCGAGGCCTCTGTGAGAACGCCAGTCCCTGGTCTCCAAGCCCCGGTGGACTCTGTGCTGCCCACAGACGGTGACAGCAGCGGGCCTGGGTGCCGAGCCGTGACCTGGTGCCCACGCCCTGCATTCGATGTCTCTCTGCAGATAGCACACGCGGAGCCCACCACCTCCGAGAGGAGAGGTTGAGTCTGTGACCAGCTCCAGCTGTGGTCAGGCCGAGGGACCACGGTAGAAGGCTGTGGCAGAGGAAAGCTGCTCAGGTCGTGGGAGCCGGGAAGTAGAGGGGAGGACGCGTGTCAGGGCCCAAGGGCTGCGGGACCAGACCCAGACTCCTTCTGAGCCAGTGGCCCAGAGCCGCCGGACACAGCCACAAGCCCACTCCCCCTGCCGCCGTGCAGATCCCAAAGTTGAGCTCAGCTGGCCGAGTCTGCTCTCCAAGACCGCGCAGTGAGGGGCGCCACACAGTGAGGAGGCACCATGAGCTCAGTGTTGTCCCTGGGCACCGCCTGCCCTCCCTGGTCCAGGATGACAGATGCTGCAGCTTGCCCACCTGGGAAAGATGCTGCCTGCAGAGCCACACACACCCTGAGAAGCCGAGCATCGTGCCAGCCATGACGGTGAGCACTTGCAAGCCCAGCACTCAGAGGCTGGCCGGGGAACACTGGTAGCGTAGGGCCACCGTGGGCGCTGTAACGAGACAGGATCAGAGACCGGACAGGCCGCCATGGCCAGCTGTACGCTGTAAAGCTGGAAATCCACGAGAGGCCTTCTCAGGACCGAGGCCACAACCTCAGTTCTAGATGGAAGGCCTGGGAGGTCCCCAGCAAGGTGCTGGGGAGTCTGTGTTGGGAGACTGAAGAGACTAGAACCAGTTGCACGCCGCAAGACAACGGCAAAACACACTCCTGCTCAAGCCGAATGGACCTGCCTGTGGCCTAAAGTAAAACTTGTCAAATTCAGCACAAGATAAACTGAGCTACATACATCCATGGTGATCAATAATAATTTGAAATCAGCCTAGGCGGTTCACTCATTGTTACCTCCTCTTATTATGAAAGGGGTAGGGACTAAAACTGCACCTCATTTAGAAATCAGTGTGCCAGATAAGAAATTGCTTTGTTTTTCTCCAAGAAAATTTGGGAATTATTCCATATACTCTGTCTGGTTTTAACAACTCACTGCAATGTGTCTACTCTCTAGATTTGCCAACTTTAAAGTCACTCCTTTTAGAAAATTAAAAACTAAATACTATGGGTTTTCACCCTGAAGAAATGAATTGTGTTTCAGGAGATGGGTGTGTTTAACCTACTTTAATGAGGATGTGTGTATACTGTACCATAACGTTACATGAAACTCCATAAATATGTACAGTTATTATGGTTTGTATACATTTTTCAAAAAATGTTAAAATAGCTTCCTTAAAACTAAAAAATCTAGGGCTGGTGAGACAGCTCAGTGGTCTAAAGCACCTGCTTAGGCCAAGCTTAGGTAACCACAAGGATAGCAGTTCGATGCCTGGCACCACATGCTGTGCCAGCCCCACCCCCAGGGCAGGCTGAGCAGGCAATAATAATAATAATAACAATAATAATAATAGCCAAATGCTTCTGATTTCCTGATAATTTCAGCATTTTCAAGAGATGCATTTGTTTAGACTACCATGAGAATCATGTATCTAAAAAATAATGCAAAAGAAGGACCAGATTTGGACTCAAAACCTTTGCTTACACGTTAACCAACATCTTAAAAGTGCCAGTTCTACAAGCAGTAATTGACCATTATGATTGACTTTAAACCTCATTTAAACCATGTGATAATCCTGCTACATAGACATCCCCATCCCTGCTTTATACTGGGAGAAGCAGAGCCTAAAGAAGGTGAGCGGCTCGCAGAAAGTCACCCTGCTGGCAAGTGTGGAATTAGGGTTTCAGCCACCCGCTTCCTGACAACAAAGACTGTGCATTTGACACTATTCTACACTGCTTTTCAGGGTCTAAAATATTTTTTTTTGTCATTAAATACCTAGGTGTAGCATGACATGATGAACAACAGTGTGTATCCTGCTGTAATTAACTTAAAGAACTAAAGCGAATATTCCAGTTACATCATTTCCATAGAAACTCTCCTCCTCTTGTAGAATCCCGTTACAAGTATTTTCTCATGTGTTATTCTATCATACAGCTTCAGTAAGAGCTTCTGTTGACATTTTGAATTCTTGACAAAATCGAGATGCAAAAAATGAGGTAACCTAGGTAAAGTCATGTACAGGAAGGTCAGAGGGAGCCTCTCAGTTGACATCCACTTCACTGAACATTCTTAAGGGCTGCAAATAATGTTAAGTATCTTGGGACCCTAACATCATTCATAAAAGTATTTTTTATTAGGAACGCTACATTTTCCACAAAACTTTTAAACTACTGAACCCATGACCCTGTTTATAATATTTATAGTACTATAGTTATATTTTGAGGAGTTGCTGAGAGTAAAGCAGCTATTCTTTTAATGTTGGTTTATTCCTGTGTAACCTGCACAGATTGTAAACCTGAGTTTATTAGATAGTATCTAGAAAATTGTTTGCAAAATCAGTGAATAAAAATTTTAAACGACAGAAATGTGTAACTATTAGCCATAAAAATAAAGGCACGTAAATGCTTTCTTGTTTAAAATCTGCATGAGGTACACTAAGCTAAATTCGAAATGGATTAATGATCTAAATATTACAGCAGAAACATTAAATTTGCTAGAACACAAAAATATTAAAACTCTTGAAGACATTGGTGTGGGCAAAGACTCTACGAATAAAACTCCGGTTGCACAGGCACTATCATGAAGAATCGTGAAGTGGCATCTCATCTTATTAAAAGGCTTTTGCCCATGGGCTGGGCATGGTGGCACACACCTGTAATCCTAGCACTTTGGAGGCTGAGGCAGGAGGACTGGTGCGAGTTCGAGACCAGCCTGGGCCACAAAAGTTAGCCCAAGGCCTGCCTGAACTACATAGTGAGAACCTGTCTCAAAAAGACAAAAAAAAAAAAAAAAAAAGCTTTTGCCCAGCAAGAAAAACCAGCAATAGAAGGAAGAGACAACCCATGACGTGGGAAAAGATGGTTTTTAGCTGTTCCCCAGTGAAAAGATTAGTGTTGACAACACATAAAGACCACAAAAACATCAGACCTCCCAAGCTTAAAAGCCCAATTCAACCACAGGCATCTGGGCTGAACACTCATTTCTCTCAGATGAAGAAATACAAAGGGAAAATAAGTATATGAAAAATTTTGACATCACTGGCCATTTAAGAGATGCAAATGAAAACAACACTGAGATTTCGTCTCTCCCCAGAAAGAATGGCTGTCATCAAGAGATCAACCAGTAGCAAATGCTGGAGAGGCTGTGGGGGGAGAAAGAACCCTTCTCCACTATTGGTGGGAGTTTAGACTTGTCCAACCAAATCAGGGTGGAGATTCCTCAAAAAAACAAAGATTGGAAGTCCCATTGGACCTAGCTAGTGCTCTTCTGGGTATCTGCTCAGAATAATTAAACACACCATACCACAGCAATATGTGTGCACCTGTGTTTACAGCAGCGCATTTAGCAACAGGCACGTCACAGAAATAACCCAAGGGGCCATCAAGTGAAGAACAGACAAAAAAGATGCGGTCTTTTTGTGCAGTGGAGTACTACTCAGCCATCAAGAAAGCTAACTAGAGACTTTTATAGGTAAATGAATGCAACTCGCGACCACCCTCATAAGTCAAAGCAGACGTACATGTGCAAACATTGAATTGTCTCCCTCCTGTGAGAAGCTGAAAGAGTAAGGTCCAAAATGTACAGTAGATACTGTAAAATGGGAAGGAGAAGCTGTTCAAAAGGAAAGGGAATCTGGGATGGGAAGAAGGAGAAAAGGAGGAAAAGAATGCAAAATTAAATATTTGTAATATATATATATATATATATATATATATATATATATATATATAAAATAGTTGTTACCAATTTCTCTTAGTTTGTTTAAAAAAAAAAAAAACAAGGATTGTGCTAATGTTTGCAAAATGCCTAAAATGTCTACATGTTGTACTCGGAGTAACTAACTTAAAGATAGTCGCATGCAATGCATTTGCTGTGGCTTAAAAATCTGCATGGGAAATTTTTTCATGAAAGTCAAAAAAGAAGAATCTAAATGGAAAACTGCATTTCGGCAAACTTGCTTGCTTTATGTCTGTCAAAACAGCAGGCCACCTCCCTGCCCTGCAGAGCTGATCACAGCAACGTGGATGGGAGCTGCCCTGGGGCCTGAGCACTGAAGGTCAATTTTTCTCTGCTTTTTAAATCTTTTCCACTTCAAACGCTTTGGTCCCTAATTAGTGTCTCTTCCTAGCCTCTCCCTGAAGGTCTGAATCACCCCTGTGGGAATGCGTGCTGTAGGTCTGTCGTAAAATAAAACCTCTACAGAGCATCACCTTGCATGGATGGCAGCCAGGTATCGCGTTCTCCCTGTCCCCTGGGGGCTCTGTTAAACAGGGAAGATGCCTCCCGCACACTTCACACCCACCAGCCGCTGGCCAGAGAAAGGGTTCCTTTTCTATCACTGGCTCAAAAACGTCCAACTATGGCAGGTTCTGTCTTAAGATCTGGTGAACTTAAATAATAAATTCAATGATCTTTCGTATTTTTTGCAAATGTCTACACAGAGTTTTCTTATGGAAAATATCCTCTACTGCACCAATACTGCAATGTCTGCTTTTTCACTAATAACGGAATGAGGCCCTAAGCAGCAGGCCTCCTCCTGGGAACGCTCCCGTGCTCAGAGGCGCCCACACTTCTTCCCCAGGATTTCCTGTTATTATTTTATTGTGAACTCCAGTGGCTCAGGTGTGGTCTACCAGCTCCTCACCTGACCCCAATGAGGTACCCCAACCTGGGCAGCAGTAATGCCACAGGGTGGCACATGTGTGGCATATGACCTTGACATTCATGCCTATATGATTTAATACCTTGCATATAATTTATATCTCGTATGTATATGGTTTCCTTTACTCACATTCAACTATAAAGCTTTTCTGGACAGAGGTCATGTGGGCCAAACCATAAGTGTCTTCCCAAAGTGCCTACACATAGTGTGTTTGACCCAGTATAAGTGTAAAACCAATGGTTTTTGTCTATAGTCTTGCTTTTGAATACTAACCAACTTCTTAGTCAAATTGGAGAAATCACCTTATATCTTTGGTGCATTCACCTATAAAATGACAAAAAGTAATCCTGAGCTTCAGATGCTTTGAAAATTAAATATAGGGCAGCGGAGATAGTTCAGCAGTCTAAGCACTTTCCCAGAAAGCTTGAGGACCCAGGTTCAAGCCCCACTACAGCATGCCAAGGCAGCCACCACAACCCTGCATGGTGGTGCACACTTGAAATCCCAGTGCTGGGGAGGCTGAGATGGGAGTCCAAGCTGTGTAGCAAGACCCTATACCAAATAAATAAATCAATAATTTAAGACAATCACAGCAATAAAAATTAAATGTGTGGCTCTTCTGGGTACCATGTGTAGAGGTTTTCACAACGGTCCAGCGCCTGACCTACCACCATAGGCTTTCCTACACCACTGCCTCTAACAAAACTAGGCTATCCCAAAACCCAGGGAATAGAATTGTTTACCTCTATACCAAGAAGGTTGGGAAGGCCCCCAAATCTGCGTGTGGTGTGTGCCCGGGCAGACTTCGAGGGGTTCGAGCTGTGAGGCCTGAAGTTCTTATGAGATTGTCTAAAACAAAGAAGCACATCAGCAGGGCTTACGGGGCTCCACGTGTGCCAAGTGTGTCCGAGACAGGATCAAGTCCACTCTCCTTATTGAAGAGCGGAAAATAGTGGTGAAAGTGTTGAAGGCACAAGCACAGAGTCACAAGGCTAAATAGAAGACAAAGCTGTTGCAGTAATAAAAGATGGAAAGGTTTGTTTTGTGAAAAAAAATTAAATGTGTGGGTGTTCCATATGAAATTTGAAATTCTTTGCATATTAGTTACTTTGTTGATTAAGTTATGTTTAGGAATTTTAAAAAAGTTTTGGAAAAGAGATGACTTTTGTTTACTTTCTAGTTATTGTCCATTTTTAAATTATTTTTGAAGATTTATCTACGACTTGATTTTATAAAGTATTCTAAATCAGGAGGTGGATATAGATACCTTTGGACTAAATGGTGCCTGCCGGCCCATCCCAGGCCTATTTCCGGCTGGTTAGATGGTGGTGCTTCTGGGTGTATCCTGCAGCTTCTCCCCATCCTGGGCATCTGGGCTGAGCAACCTGAGTTACATCAACCGAATCAGAGCTGCGCTTTGCAGCTCATTAATTTAGAAAGACTACGACAGACTCGCCAGTCTTTATTCATGTTGAAAATGGAAACCCTCTTTTCTTCACCTTTTGTTCCTTTCCAGAATTGAGCATACGATCTTGAATGTATGAAGCCATGAATGAACTTTATTAAGGAGCCCATGGGCCAGGGAGTTAGCTCAGTAGAATAAGCTCTTGCCTGGCAAGCGCAGGGTCCTGAGTACCGCAAAAAAAAGGAGCCCATTTCCAAGCCATTGTGACCCCTAGTCCCCTCATGTTTCATGGTCAGGGCATCATAAAGAACCTTAGGATCATAGATCCAAGTAAACGACAGGCACCCAAGCAGAGTGCTGACCCCACCTGCACAGGGACAGTTTGGGGTGGGTGGTGCTGGCAAGGGGATTCTCCAGATGTCATTCCCAGCAGTCACTGCTCCTGGTGCTGCTGCTGGCCAGAACCTCCCAGGCACGCCCTCTGCAGGTCCCGCTGCATCTCCTCTGTGTCACGCTGTTGCGCCTGACTGCTGTGCACTTGGCTTCCACACTAGGCCCTGGGCTTGGCAGTGGCGCAAGGCTTGCACTGTGCATGGCTGTCTCCTCCCGGGAAGTGGGACAGAGATCAGGCATGATCCGCCGCAGTGTGCTGGGCATGGCAGCCGATCTACGCAGCCAGGCGCTGCCTGCTACATCGAGAGCTCCGGGAGTGCTGCGGTCACTTCCGAGGACCTCACGGCCCTTTGCTGAGCTCGCCTGAGGCTGGAGCCCATTCGTGAGCTGGGGTCGTGTCCTCCTGTCCCACAGAGGTCTACTAATTATGAGAATCGGTCCTGCAGCTGCTTCAGGGTCTCCGGCTCCCCAGTCACCCTGCCTTCTAGGGGCCACATGCCCAGGAAGCACGCACGCTGTGGACACAGGAGACCATGACACCGGCAACCCTCGCTGGCTGGCAGCGTCCGTCTGCCGTCTGGCGCCGGGGCTGTCCTTAGAGGTCACGCGACAGGCTGGTGACAGCAGAAGGGACCAGGAGGCCAAGTTGCAGGCCGTGCCAGGGCAATGGCCCTGCCACGTCTCACACAGCGAATGCGATTTCCAGACAGGCAGAGGAGAAGACGCGGGTGCAAGCACAGAACCTTCGGTCCATGTGTTGGGGTTTTTAGGATTTGGGAATTTTTGCCTTTACCTATTGCAATTTGGAAATGGGGCCAAGTATGAACATTGTCAATTTATGTTTCATATAAATTTGGTAGCCTGGGAATAATCTATGCTGTGTTTTTAATCAATTTCTGTGTAAGACAAACTTTCATGTATGAAACTGTTTTCCCCTATGATGTTATTCAAAAAGTTTTAAATTTGGGGCCATTTTTAATGTCAGGCTTTTCAGGGCTAAAGAGCAGCTATTGGATCTTTCCATAAGATGATAAACCTGTATAATATAAAAAGAAAGAGAAGAAGTGAAAAGGGTGGGCCTTAATAAATGCTACAAGCATACAATGCAGACAGTGAAAATGGATGGAGACATCGCCTATAAACATCTAACGCCGCCTTTCTGAGGAATTCAAAACACTTGCAGCGCGTGCAGCTGAATCAAAAACGGTTGGGAAGTATGCAGCAGACTGCTCTCACGAAAAGTGAAAGCTGCTGTGGCAGAAGCATAGTACAATTTTATTAGGCTTTCCCTCACTTTTTTATTATGCAGAGCTTGCAATGTTATCACAAGAGGCTTGTACTCTTTAGGGATTTAGAACAATTCTAGCAAAAAAGAAGAGAGACCGTTTCTAAATATAGATATTCAGAATTTGGAAGTCTTTTTTAATTTTAAAAGGCTGTAATAATGGCACAAATAATTTAGCATCTGAATATCTGTCAAAAAAATGAGTATCTGTCTAAATTGCATCCTTTTATGATGCATCTATTGGCCTACAGATTTTTAAAAATATTTATTCATTTATTTATTTATTCATTTGGTACAGGATCTCACTTCACAACTCGGACGCATGGTGATCCTCTTGTCTCAGCCTCCTCAGCACTGGGGTTAGAAGTGGGTGCACCAGGCCCAGTTTCTGTGACAGGCTCAAGGCAGGACACCACATGCAGCACTGGGGATCAAACCCAGCCCTTGTGGTTGCCAGGCAGGTGCTTAGACCACCAAGCTATCTCCCCAGGTGACTTATAGATATTAATTGGGCTTACTGTCACACCAAGAATGCACTAAAAATGACACATGTGAAAAATAGTAAATTTAGAAAATTATAATTTGAAGATTGATAGAATTTTGGGGGGGTTCAGCCCACCTTGAGGGTGGGACTGGTGTGGCATGTGGTGCCAGGGGTGGAACCACAGTCCCCTGGACCTGTCTAAGCTTGCCTAAGCAGGTGCTTTACACTGCTGAGCTATCTCACCAACCCTGATGGATTTTTATAGGCTCTAAATCAAGAAGATGTGACCAATCTGAAGCATAATATACTTTATCATGATTAAAATGTCCCAGGGAAGATTGTATTGTAGATCCGTACTACAGTATGTATCTCCTCTAAATTTTTTGCATTTTCCTAATAAAAATCCTCTGTGTTTATTCCACTTGCCAGCACAGAAGGCAATGGTTAAAATGTAAATGCTGAAATAAGTAGAATTTAAAACATTATCAGATTCTTTAGTTTGCATTTATCTTCCAACTTGGGGAGAAGGATTGAGAAAACCGAAGCCTTTTATGTGATCTCAGGCTGACTCCAAGGGAACAAGACTAGAAGCTAACATTGCTTCCCTCCCTGGTTCCTGGGTGCAGGCTATGATCTCCCTAGGACAGGGTCTGGCCCTGTGTAGAAAAAGGAAAAAGGAAGGGAAGAAGGAAGAAGGGAAAGCCAGTGGAGAAACTACCTAGGAAAATCGCTGAGGATCTAGAAAGATCCAAAGCTGCTGAGAACTTGAACTTGTCAAGAGGCTGCCAGAAGGTTGAGGAAGAGACCATGGAAGAGACCGAGGAATGCATGAGCATGAGAGAGAGAGAGAGAGAGAGAGAGAGAGAGAGAGAGACAGAGAGACAGAGAGAGAGAAAGACAGAGAGACAGAGACAGAGAGAGAGAGAGACAGAGAGAGACAGAGAGAGAGAGAGAGAGAGAGAGAGAGAGAGAGAGAGAGAAGCACCCAGGATAGAGTCCTTGGTTGTAGTATTGGCAGATACAAACAACAAAAGTAGGAAAGAAAGGAGGAGGAATGGAGGGAGAGAAGGAGGAAAGAAAGGAGGGAGGGGATGGGGAGGTGGCCCAGTGGGCATTAATGCCTGCCTGGCAAGCACAAGGTCCTGACTTTGATCCCCAGTACAAAAAAAAAAAAGGAAGGCAACTTTTTCCCCCAATAAAACAATTGCAATATCCATCTAGCGCCTTATTTTTGAGGGCAAAAATACATTTCACGAATGTTTAGTGGAGTATAAAGCCTTGTGAAAATGTTCACGTCTCGCCTCAGAGACACAAATTTATGGTATGCTGGAATAAAGGCTAAGATATTTTCTCAGTTTTCTGAAGTTTTATGACAAGAAACCAGAGCAACAACACTACGTCCCTGCATGTATTCTTCCAATTAATGGATAAGTTCCATCCTCAAACACCACTAATTTCCATAACTAGGAAAGACTTGTCCTCTTGTATTCACTTAAAAATATCTGCTCTGAGGGGATCAGAAGTTCAGAGATTAGTAGACCTCTCAAATTTAGCCAGTTAAGACTCTTTATCCAGTTTCAACATCTGACTTTTTTAGCATGCAGTCATGCCCCCTATAAAAAACATTTGATACCAAAAGAGAATCTTAGGACTGACAAATTAAGGAGATCTTATCCACCTAATAAAACTTACCTTAGTTTTAAAAAAAGTTTATGTGATGTAATTAAAATTATTTGTTTCCCAGAAATTCAGGCTTCCTGTGATGTATTAAAACTTTGATGTAGGGGGCTGGGGAGATAGCTCCGAGGCACAAGTGCCTGCTGCGCAAGTGCAAGGTCGTGAGTTCAAACCCTGGTCCCACAAAAACAAAAAAAAATAAAAATAAAAATAAAAAAAAATAAATAAATAAATAAAACTTTGATGTGGACAAGGTGAACTGCGGCCAAATCATTATATAAATATATTTTCAGTGATGCCAGTGTAGTTTCCCTTCTTATACTATAAAAACTAGAGGTTTATATTCAAGAAAAGGATGGTTAGATGAGTGGATGAATAGATAAAGAAGAAGTGGACTATAGAGAATATTAATCATTAGTTCCCTATTAGGAAATGAAGATTTAATAGATTTTCTTTGGATAGAAGAACTAGTATAATACGTAAATGCAAAGACTTCATTAGGTCAAGTTCTTATCCAAATGGTAAAACAAAGGAAGCGCAACCCTTCATAGGTGCTTTCCTGTAATTAAAGTGTCTACAGCTTTATGAGTCTCTGAAATGCACCTTGCTGTCCTAACTTCTTAGATCCCTGAAAACCCACCTAAGGTCCGCTCACTTTAATATTTAAAGATCATGCAATGCATAAAATCATTGGCCTTAGATATGGAGCAGCACGTGCTGCTCAGAAATACTAAGGCAAGGCTTTCACTCCACACGTGCAGCATAATTTTCTTTTTGGTTTATTTCTAATTGAATTCGTTCTTGAGACTATAAACCTGGGGACGTGTAGCATTCTCTTGTGTCTGGTTTCAAAGATGGCCTTTTCCCCCCTTCCTTTTCTTTTCTTTTCTTCTTCTTCTTCTTTTTTTTTTTTTTTTTTTATGTGCAAAATGTCTGCCAAGCCTGCAAATGATGCAGATCATGTTTCCCTGTCTGTGAGGTGGCGTTTACAGAGCAGTCTGGCTGTGGCCCGGGATTTTGCAACTGCTGGCTGTGGTGGAATTACAGTAGGGGTGTGGGGCGCTTCGGTGGCGGCAGTGGCGGGAGGGGAGGGAGGGAAGGACGCGGAGGCTTTGTCCCCACCGCATTTAAAATCGCATCTAATCTTATCAAGGCGTTCAGCATTGTTTCGGGAGACCAGGAGCAGGTACAGTGCTGCTTTTGTTCCTGTCAGCAGCTTTACTGGACAAAGTGGAGGGAGAAGCAAAGGCTAAAATAATATTCCTTCAGTGCCCCATGTGCTGACTAAGAGAAATGCTTTGAAAGCAACTGAGAGGAAGGTTGGATGGAAGAGACAGGCAAAGGCACAGTAGAAAAGTCTCGGTGTAGGAAGCAAGAAAAAAGAAAGAAAAATGAAAAAGCATAGACTGCAAGATGCGAGGGAAACATTACAGGAAAAATGCTCTCAAATGTAATTTAATTTGTTGCATCTCAGACGTACCAGCTCGTTGCTAGGAAGATCCATACAATTCGGGGAATACGTGCTCTATCTGTTTTTTCTGTTGGAGAAAATTGAAACCTACGGCAAGAGTCTTTCTGAAATAACACTCAGCGGCAAAGCGTATTTTCCCATTCACAAATGTTCTCAAGCCTCGTTTCTTCTTGTTGGTGTTCCTCTTCTTTTACAAGGGCTAGCACACAGGTTGGAGAGTCCCTGTCACGACGAAGAAGGCCGTGGCAGACCTGACAAGGCAGTGGTAAGAAATCCAGGTCCAGCCACTTGCCCTGACCAGCTCCGAACAAAGCAGGACCCTATAATTCTAACAGCCAGAACAATGTAATTATCAGAGAGTGAAGAAACCTCTCCCTTTCCATGTGTCAATAAAGCGTGCAACTTAATTCAGACAGAAATAACTGGCGTTAGGATTTACTAGAAATCCCATTGCTGCAATTTGAAAATGAAGATGAAAAAAGGAGCTTGCTCAAAGATGCGAGGTTTAAAAAGATGATAAACGAACAAAACGAAGCATAGATAACTCTGAAATGATGCTTTGCCAAAAATTACTGTTTAGATTTTTATTATTTAAAATTAAATTTCATTAAATGGGATCTAACAAATATTCTAAGACTTAAAGATATTTTTCAGTATTTTTTAGCAGATTAAAAACTAAAATGACCTAACCTCTTTTTTAGCATGGTAACTTGATTGCTTATGATTCTCACCTTTGGAATTTCAGGGCATACCAATTATAATATTTAATTTTAATACTCTAATCATGAAAAGGTGTGTTACAGAAAATCACAGATATGGACTCCAATCACAGACAATGTTAGAAAGATAGTCTTTTTTGTTGTTGTTGTTGCTTTTTTGTGGAACCAGGGATTACACTCAGATCCTTGCATATGCCAGGCAATTGCTTATTCTCCTGAGCTATCTGCACAACCCCAAGATGTTCTTTCTTACGTTACACTTACAACTACAAAGACAACTGTTCTGATGATTTTCAAACTATTATGGGGAGAGAAGACACAAATAGCACAATTTGAGAGACTTTTAAATGGCTGCAATTCATCTTGTGAGCTGTGTTCATTGAGATCGTGAGAAATAAAGCTCCCATCCTTGCAGTTAATCAGAAGTTTAGATCATTCTGCGAGACCATATTTTATGACCTGATAGAAAACCACTGTAAGTAACAGATAAATAAAATGTATGTTACATGATTTTCATGGATTAAAATCAACTGTATACAGTTTTAAATTTATTTTTACATTATATAGTGCTTGTAGTTCTTCAAGCTGCTACAGTTTATTCTTATGTCCTATCATGCACTTTATCTCCATAATCACTTGACTTACACCTTTCATATAACCACTGTGCTTGGTTGCTAAAATGTATTATAACCATAGTTTTATGGTGGTTTTCTGAAATAAGACATATTCAGATACTAAATCTAGTAATTTGATTGCTGTTTATCTGTTGCAAATAGTCAGGTGCCAAACAGTTAAATGAATCATTCTTTAGTATAGAACCTCATGTAAACTATCTTTGTATAAATTTATTCTCTTTTTTTGTAACTTTCAAAAATCACTTCAGTTAGTAACATCTTCTCTAACTCAAGGTTAACAATTTAAACAAGAATCTCATATTTATAAAAGCCAACTCCACTAAATGTACATTTAATCACTTCCAACATGGAGTTTTAGAAGTTTAGTGGCTCCCTGAAAATTTAGCGGACCCCTAAAACATCATCTTCCTTCCCTAATGTCCTTCCTAAAAGCCCCTTTCTAGATGTCCTTTTCTCCTGCTCCTGAGAACTCTCACAACACCCAGCAGGGCTCTCATAGTGCTTCAGTAGTCACCAGCCCTGTGGCAGCTCCCAGGGGTCAGGAAATCGTCATGCTCCGTGCCCGTCACATGAAATGCTTCTTCTTTGTAAACGGTTTCATAGTGCATGGGGAAAAAGTTGGATATTAGTTTTGATTTGCAGGTCACGTTCTAAATTATGTTGTTCCTTTCACCATCGTTAAGTTATTTCTGTAACTTTGATTGGATACATCACCTTCCCCTTGTCCTGCTCCCTCAATTGAACCTTTGCTTCTTGGTGATAATTAGCAAGGGCTGGAGGGGAAGGCAGAGGACGGAGGAGGAGTAAAACGCATTCCAAAAATAAGAGCGAGAGGGGACTTCCCTTCTGGATGTGTTAGTTCTTTACACGCTCCAAGATGAAGCACCCTTTCTTTGTTCTTTGGTTACTAAGATGCTCTCTCCCCCTTTCAAGGATGTTCTGAGAACCTAAATTCAGTGGAGTGATTCCAACTCCAAAAAGTTCAGGAAAATCATTACGCTACATTTTTACTCTGGCTACCTACGCTTGTTGGTGTCTCCTCAACCAAATGAGCTCGTGTCATATCCCCAGTAGACCTGACGCCATCACGGACAATGAAAAGTGAGGCACGTTGCACGGGAGGAAATGAACCAGGTTAGCAAGAGCTAGGCAATGACGTCATCCATGGGTGACGTCGCTCTGGGCTCGGCATCACTGCTAACGTTTTGGCGAGGTGGACTTCTTACCTAGTTTACAGTCAGAAAAATGAAATTTGCCACTTTAAATTACGTTTCAAAATCACTCAAATCATTTGAGATGAACTTGCAGCCACCATTTTTGTTTCCTTTTTTATTTAAGAGACTTATGAGATCTGTCTCCTTGTCCAGGGACCATCTTTCGAGTCTCGCGGTGTCTCTATGCCACATACAGAATCGCACGTGGAGTCCCTGGTGCAAAGCTCTCCTCGCAGCTTCCCACTTGGGAACCTGGGTGGGAATACACTGAGGGCAGGCTGAAAGTTACAGGTGACTTCGTAACACTTTTTACTTACCTGGGGAAGAGCTCCAGGGCTGGAAGGTGCGGTTCATCAGTCCTCCCCTCCGCGCAAGCCTGTCCCAAGGGCTGCTTTCCAGCGCTGAGCCTCCCACACTGGGCTGGTTCTAGCCCAGCCCCTTCACTTGGGATCTGTGTGACCTCCTTGGGGGCCGCAGGCCCTGCGCACCCTGCTCCCAGCGCCTTCGGGTTTCTTGCCTGCCTTCCTTCCCAGCCTGCCTTATTCCAGGAGGAAAACTGGCTCAGCGGCCAGAAGAAGCGCCCAGGCACTGCATGAGCACAGCTTAGGTGAAGCGACTAATATTATCGCGGTCGCAATGCATAAAGCGCTTTAATAGTTTGTGAGACAAAACTTGGTATAGGAAAAAAAAAAAAAAAAAAAAAAAAAAACTTGGTATAGGTATTTAACTTTTTTTCCCCCTTCTCACAGGGAAAAAATACAGCTCCTACAATATAAGCATAGAGAAAAACCAAACAATTTTGCAATTAACCCATTCAGAGCTGGGAATACCTACTCTGAAATGACAATAATAATAGAAATTCCAAATTAAGAAATGTAATGATAATTTCAGGCACACTATTGTGGGGTGGATTACAATTCAAATAACCTATAAAAATCAAGGGAGAAAATAATAGCTACAGCAATATAAAACACGTCAGATAAAAACATTTGGATATTGAGAACGAAAGGGAAAAGACAAGAGCTCAAAACTTCGCGGTATTTCTTCAAATGGAAACAGAACCAATCTTTCATTCTCTGTCCATAATAGCTTTAATTAACTGGCTAATTTCCTTATGTAAAAGACACCCATCTGGCCAAAAAGGCACCATGCTAAGTGGTGTCACCAAATATTCGGTGGCAATGCAACTGCATGAGATGGACAGTAAGTCCTTGCACAGAATACCCACTAGTAGATCTATTACTTGATTTACCACAGAGTTTCCTTTGCACGACAGACGCCCCTGCTCCATATCGTAGCAGCAGCTGGGTTTTGTATACAGGCTTTCAAAAGCAGACCAGCCTTTCCCAAGGAAACCGGCTCCCAAGGTATTTGTCCGCTCATTGACAGATTTCAGTCCTGTGAGTCTAAAATACAAGCTGTGCGTTTTTGTCTTTTTTATACTGCACGATTTTATTGGATCGTCTTGCCATGCATTGTATTCATTTTCACTGTGCCAATATAACCAAAGCAAGCTTTACACAGACGGGAAGCTAAATTCCTTCCATAAAACTAAGCACACACAGAGAAGAAAAAGCCCCCTCAGTTTGGCTATGCTGCGTCTCTGCATGGAAATGCTGGGCACCAGGACAGCCCTCAGCAAAGCTGCTCCGGCCCAGAAGAACTTGGTGAAATGCACGGGGAACTGAGTTGTCCGACAAGGTGGAGAGGGAAGACAGCAAGGGGCTTCAGGCACCCGTGGTAGGAGACCTGAAGCCACTCACGCTTCCCGCAGGGACATCTGGGTGCAGTCAACTCTGAACTTTATTTTCAGTCTTGGAATTATGGAAGGAGAAAAAGAGTGGAGGTGAAACGGAAGCTTGGAGACTCATGCATGGACTTGGCTATGCGTTTGCAAATTCTTATTCTCAGGGGAACAGTGATAATTGCACACAAAATGTATTTTTAGAAAACTTGAACGCCACTTCACAAATCCAGACTTTTGGCTGATTTACGTTTACTTCTGTTGTCTTCTGGATGGCTTCCTGCGCTGCTTTAGGAAAGCTTTTCCGTACTCATCTTCAATTGCTGAGGTATTAAGAAATGGTTCTCTTTCTGACATACCCCTCGCATCACTTTTGCAGTCAGGCTGTTTCAGGTTTGCACCCTGGCCCGGAGCAGCTCGGGAGGGGCTGCAGGGAGCTGGAGCAGCTTGCTTCCTGCTTCGGTTTTTACAATCCGGCAGGCAGTCCAGCCTCTGGGGCTCTTCTCACAAAGCACATCTCTGCAGAATCAAAAGGGCCCAGTGGGATGGCTCAGTGGTCTAAAGCGCCTCCTTGTGAAAGCTTGGGCGGCTTCAGGGACCGTGGTTCGATCCCCGGCACCACATGCAGCGCCAGCCCTGCCCTCGGGGCGGGCTGAGCCGGCCATAAAAAATGAGTGAATAAACAAATAAAGGTTCTGAAACAAGAAAAAAAATTTAAAAATAAATAAAATTAAAAAAAAAAAATTAAAGAACTTTCTGGTTAAGCTTCCTACAATCCAAAAGTTGATTAACTACTTCTCAAATCTCCAATGTTTGTGTATTAGATTATACACAAGGAAAAATATTCCTTTGGTGAAAACCTAATCATCAAGATTATGACAAGACATTTAATTTTTCTGCCTCCCAAAAAGTATGCGTAAATTGTCTAAGTCCTCCAGTTGTTACCTGTATATGTTGTGCAGATGAATAACTGGTAGACCAGAAATCCAAACTGCTGCTTCACCATGAACATTCCTCACAGCACTGAGCAATCTGTCAGTCTAAAGTTATTGAGTCATTCTGGAATTTAGAATGAGCGCATGAGGATCCATGTGCAAAGAATACTGGAAATGCATTCAGTTGTCATGATGTGGTAGGGCCTCGCTCTCCTCCCCGGAGGGCTTCATGAGTGCTACATCTTTTCTCCTGATTTTTAAAAACACACCGACAGCTTTCCTAATGTTCCTTAATCAGCTTTAATTTCTTAGCGAGTTTAGTTAATAGAGTTGCTGCATTTGGAAAGAAAAAGAATCATTCAGGAGGGGATTTTTTCCCCTCCCTTCTCTCTTTCTATCTTAAAAACATAATTCACAAAGAATAATAATGCACCAAGTCCCAAGTCCTCTGGTATTCACCCACCAACTTGTTCCTGGGGGAAGAAAAGCCAAAACAGCAAGAAAAACAATCTGGAGTTTATCGGACTGAAGCTTCATGATTTATTGGTTTATTGTGTAGGTGGCCACAGAGAGAAAGCTTCAGTGTGTGGAGGGGCAGGCAAAGCACAGAGTGTACCGTGCCCTTGTTCACAGCATTGGCGTCAGGAATCCCGCAGCAGCCTTCTTCGACGAGCATGTGCTCAGCAGGCACAGCTGGGTCTTCCTCACCTGAGAGGACAGCCTAGCGGGGAGACTCATCTTGCCTTGGTCTGAAAAGCAGAGCATTAGGCAGGCATCTGCAGCCTGGCCTCTGGCCCACATGCAGCCAGCCCAGGACCTTGCACTTGCCAGGCAGGTGCTTATACGGCTGAGCTGAGGTATCTCTCCGGCCCTTTCTCACCACTTATGAGTTCTGCGTCATGGAGCCACAAGTGGAAGAGATTGGAAAGGCAAATGAGAAATGTGCCGTCCTCCTCCTTGAAGAACAATGCATGTGTTTAGCATACATTTCCAGATATGTTTTTTCTTTCTTTCTTTCTTTCTTTCTTTCTTTCTTTCTTTCTTTCTTTCGGCCAGTTCAGCCTGCCCTGACGGCAGGGCTAGCACAGCATGCGATGCTTCAGATTGAATCGTGGTCCCCTGTGCCTACTTATGCTTGCCTAAGCAGGCACTTTAGACCACTGAGCTATCTCACTGGCCCTCCAGATGCATGTTAATCAAGATGTTTAAATGCTGGCTGTGCTACTAATTCAGTCAGTAAATAGGCAGTGCCATTTCTCACTGGTTATTCATCCAAGAAGAGATTGTGTTTGTGGTACACACCTGTAATCCCAGCACTTGGGACGCTGAAGTAGGAGGATCGGTGTGAGTTTGAGACCAGCCTGGGCTACAAAAAGTGAACTGCATAGCAAGACCCTGTCTCAGAAAGAGAGAGAAAGAGAGAGAGAGAGAGTCAGAGATTGTGCTTGCCCTGTGTGCCTCAGGCTCCATTAATAGGGCCAAAATACAGATGGTGATGCCACAGGAGAAAGACCAGGACAGACAAGCATAGCATACGGACACTCCGGAAGCATAATGTCGGTAACATCACGCTGCCACTTTCCCAGGCAGACAATTCCCTACACAGAAGTTCGATTATTGAGTTTCTAGATGTTGAAGTGGGAGAAGGAGCTTTACATGAAAATCGTGCTGACCACGAAGATGGAAATCTCCCACCCAAAGCCATCTTGTCTGGACACTGGATGAGCAGCATGCATACAGGCATCTGCTCTGTATTCACAGCCCTGGTTGTGAGCAGCAACCAGGTGGTGATATAGACCTGGCACTGCTAGTGCATCCCTAGGTATTACGGGTCAGTTGGGCTGCGTGCAGTTCTCTTGGCCATACCACATAATGGACAGGCTGGAAGAGGTAACAGCCTGGGAAGGAAAGACAAGAACGGATACAGTGAAATCCAGAGCCAGTGATGTCCAGCTTCTAGGCTGCACACATTCAGCAGGCAGTGGTGGTGCTGGAGGACAGAAGGAAGGAGGACTGGAACTTCAGGCTCGGTCTGGGTGGCCTGGTGACTTATCGTGATCCTGCATCAAAGTAGAACTTTTAAAAGTGGGTGCGGATATGGCTCAGTGAAAAGACCCTGCGCTCACAGAACGAAGTACTAATTACACTGCAGTTCGGGAAGTTGGCTGGAGAAGATGGGTCCTGTCGGCCAAAGCTGAAGTGCGGCAGCAGGGGCACTGCTCAAGTTCCTCAGGAAACCTACTGTCTCACCTTCCCCAGCCAAGAGGCTCCCATATTCATTAGCTGGATGCCCTGTGAAGGCCTCATCGTCCAGTGGGGCCATCTTAATGGCACATCTCTCCAGCACCGTCCTTCTGTCTCCTCTGCATAAGCACACTGTGACTACCTTGGGCTTGCCTAAATAACCCAGAAGATGCCATCACAAGGTCTCGTGGCTACTAAGCCCACTTCCCTCTCGCTGTGTAAGTCAACACATTCATGGTTTCCAAGATTTAGAATGTAACTATCTCTGAGCACTGCTATGCTGCCTACGGTAAGCACCTGCCTAGACAGGGCTGGTGACATACAACGAAGACAGGCTCCTCCGAGGGGCTAAGGTTGGGAGGCCTGAAGGGTACGGAGGCAGAGAAAAAGAGAACTTAGCAGACTGGGAGGGGCTTAGGCCTTTCTGACAGTGGGCCCAACATGCGTCAAGCTTAGAGGTGGAAGAGAAAATGATTTGTGAGAAGATGTGAAGGACAGCCAGAGGGGGCCCACAGTGCCGATGCCAGGGCACCAAGATAGGGACGAGAGAAGGGGAAAGATTAAGCAGGCAGACGAGAGCTTAAGGAGGTTGGCAGCATGGGAGTGGAGTCCAAAGTGAAAGGGCCTGTGCAATCCAGAGGGACAAGGATTCGCTCTAGGGTTGGTAGACAAGAGGAAGAGTGGTTAGCAACATAGGCACTGCTGCCACCACATTTGGGGGAACTACAAGGGAGCAGGAGTAAGCAGGATACCAAAGACGAGTAGAGCTGAAGAAGCCTTCAGGAGAAGCACGTGGAAAATTCTTGGCCATCCTGCACAGAGTTCCTGCTACACCCTGGAGGCCACAATGCTTTCAAAGTGAGTGACAAGCAATTTTGATGCGTGCCCTGAAAATTACACAGGAGCAATCAGCTTAGGTGTGAACAAGGGAATCTTAGGAAGAAATAATTAGTGATCAATCTCTATAGGAAGCGAGAGCATTCTCTGGGCAGAGAAGAAATAATAATAGACAGAGAGTACAGTGAAAAGGAGCACGCTCATTTGTGAAAGTCAAAAGGCAGCTGCACCTCAAGCGATGAAAGCGTCCGAAGAGTCGAGGCTGGGAAAGTCCTGGTCTAGGAGGGGAGGTGGGAGGGTCACCGAGCACCCAAGCATCCAAAGTTGTCCTGAGAGCATGAGCTCCCACCCATTCTTTAAGTAACACAAAGACACGATCAAATTACCCTTCTTGAAAAGTCCTGGGGCTGCTGTGTGGAGGATGTGCCGAAGAAGTAAAAATGACTGACTCTAAGGGGGGGCGTGATGAGCCGCTTCATGCGATGGTCTATGCTCACGGGGACAGGGCAGCTGACAGTGGAAGCAAAAAGCCAAGCTGACTGTTTTCCAAAGCGTGCTACCACTCATCCCTGAAGAGAGTCCCTTCATCTGTTTTAAGAAAAGAAGCTTTGTGATTGCCTCATCGCTCTTCTTGTGGTTGAGACCCCGCTCGTACCGACTCCCCGCTAAAGGAGAGCCTTATTTGGGCCTGTGGCTACAGCCCAGAGTTGGCTGGCAACAGGGGCCAGCCAGGTCTGCGGCTCAGGTCTGGGCAGCCGGGAGGCAGACAGGAAAGGAGGAGCCTAGCGGGAGATGGACCTGCTGAGCCAGACTCCAGGCCACCCACCTCTCGCCACCAGGGGCCAAAGCCCAGTGTCACTCAGTGATGGCCTCCTCATGATCCAGCCACCCCACCAGCACCCTGCCTGGGAGCACAGGAGAGTCTTGGGGAGGGGTCGAGCTCCACAGTGTAGCAGTGGCCTGGATTACGGTGGCTGAGAAATCAGTAGACCTCGGTATGTGTATCGGACGTCACAGCGCAGGTGTTTCCTGATCTATAATTGCTTTCAGCAGCTCAGACCCCACAATGTAAGGCTGCACTTGAGGCGAGCCTGTTGGTGGCCCTTGTGCCACTGTGAAAGAGGAACAGTGGGAGCCACTGGCCAACCCATGAGTGGAGCACGCCTCTCTGGACAAGCAGCTGGGGAAGCCACAGCCAGCACAGCTTCAGGAAGCTTTGGGTCAGGGGGAGGACCCTGGTCTTCACCATCGAGTTCAAGGCACTGGGTGAAATAGTATAGTTACAGGTGACCGCAAGATATTTGTAGACGTGAACATAGGAAGCATTTTGATTGTAGTCATTTCTACGTGGGGTTAAACTCAACAGTTTTTACATTGCTTGAAGTCTATTATTATTTAATATTCACTCTGAATCTGGACAAAATTTTTAAATTTTTTTCTACTGGGGATATTTTTATTGATATAACTAGGAGCTTACAAGCACAGAAATAGTCTAAGATTTTAAATGTGAAATAAGACAAAAATGAAATCTAAATATTCTATCAGAAGTATTCAGCTGTCAAAACTGCACAAGAAACAACATGCTATGAGTTCATGCTGCTGCTTTGCTCGTGAATCTCCACTAAAATGAAAAAATAAAAATCTGGGGAAAACATGCCTGACTTTTACATACTAAGATTATCATGGAAATAGCAATCTCAGTGAGTGTGACCAAGAAATATCTCATATCATGTAGTTTCATTAAAATACCCAAGCTCAGGAAAACTTTTAATAAAATAATCAGATAGTCAGCACCTGCCCAGCCATTTTTCTTTCTTTTTCTTTAAATTTTTGTTTTAATTTCTTATCTGTTTGAGTTTAAGGGAAGGTTTCATCTGGCCTTGCAGAGTCATTGGTCACAAGGAGGACGCTCTGAATCTCACTGTTACCAAAGGAATTGCATGAGCATCTGCGATAAAATATGGACTTATAAAAGCCGAATTAACATTTGGAACATTTGGAATGCAGTCCTAGGTGCCCAGAAGAACCATTGCCAAACAGGAAGAAATGCATTATTCTAGTTAGTGTTAAGAAAGATAGACTCTTCTTCAGTCTCTCCACTGTACTAAATCCGACTTGCTGAGAAATCCACACTGATGAAAAATATTATCTCCTATTTTCATTGTTTTCTGTTCACTCATAATTGTTTAGGAATTTTCACATTATATTAAACTCAAAGTCAAGTAAACATTAACAGTCTCTTGATGTTAATATCCTCGTCTCATTTGTGTTTATTTATATTCCCAAATGCTCAACTCAATCATGACATCAGCTTACAAAGGCACAAATAAATTACTTTAAAAACTAATATTATGTTTGCTTTCTTCCACCACCTAAGATTCCTGCCTGCATCAGACTCTGGGCTGCCAGCTCTCATGAGTAGGTGGGTGTGGCCAGGGTTATTCCAGTCACGTGTTCATGGAGGATAGAAAAGAGCGGAAAGGCCGTGTGGCTGGCATACGTAGCACGTGCTTTTACTCCCAGTTTGTAATCCTGGTACTGTTGAGGCTGAAGCAGGATGAACTAAAGGTGAAAGCAACTGGAGTTAGTCAGTGTCTATCACAGAAAGAAGGAAAGGGGGGAGAGAAAGAAAAAGAGTGACAGAAAGGCAAAGAAAAAAAGGCTAAAAACGCACACTGATACGTTGTTCTTTCTTTGGCAAGAATTTATCCTGTTATAAAATGTGTGACAGAGAACTTTATTTCTATAGTTTCTAATTATTAATAGGCCCAAGGAAGTGTTGGCATTACCGTGATTCTGTTTTCTAGGAAAACCATTCTGTCTCTTTATTGAGGGCTGACTTGCTCAGTCCTTGTGGTTTGTCAATTTAGATAAAGACTAAAATTAGCCATTTTTCATTCCCTTCACTTCAGGTTGGTCTCAAAATTCCTGTGAAAGATTGTTTAGCTGCATTAATCATCTCTCTCGAATGAAGGCACGACACGAGCAGACTTAAAGCCAGCTCAGCAGCCGTGAGGATGGAAGCCAAAGGCTCGGCACTGCTGAGGGGTTTGGACACCAGGCCAACCACTGTGCACTGCTGCCGAGTCACCGGGCTTGGGAAGTGTTGTCTGTAGGTGGATGGTGGCCTTCAAACCTCAGAGTGCCTTAGAGTCACCTGGAGAGCTTGAGGATGGGTTTGCTCCCCCTGCCCCGCCCCCAGGCATTTCTGATGATCCAGTAGAGCCAGGAGAAAGCTGGAGAATTTCACCTTCAGAATGTGCTTAGGTGCTGCCTGTGCTGCTGACACTGTTGTGAAAACCTCTTTTAAATTTCCTTTTAGAAAACAATGGTCTATAGTCCAAATCCAGCCCACTGACTTTTTCTTGTTTCAAGTAAAAGCTATGCTCTAACAGCAATGGAGCAGCTATCCTTGACAAAAATAAAACAAAAAAAGAAGGGATAGAAATGAAGGATCATTTTGCAGTGGAAAAAAAATATATATATATGCATACATATATATATATATATATATATATATATATATATATATATATATGTGTGTGTGTGTGTGTGTGTGTATATACATACACACACAGAATAGCAGAATAGTTAGCCAAGGTATACAGTTACTTTTCTTAGTTCACTGAGAAAAAAGGCTTGCACTAACATTGTTTTGACAAGATATTAGGTCTGTATCTTGTGCCCTGAATAACTACTATGAAGACAACAATATGCATGGTATTAATTATTGTAATTGTCCTAATAACCTACTTTGAAACTGTTTCATTGTTATTTTTCTCACTAATATTGATTTTTTAAAAAGTTAAAATAAAAGCTAAGGGGGCTGGGGAGATAGCTCCGAGGCACAAGTGCCTGCTGGGCAAGTGCGAGGTCGTGAGTTCGAACCCTGGTCCCACAAAAAAAGAAAAAAAAAAAATTGAAAAAATAAAATAAAAGCTAAGGTTTATTTTCTATCACAAAATAGTAAAGAAAATGAAAAAGAATGCTTGTACTACATAGAAAAAAATATATAAAAGTTAAATTTTAGCATAATTCTTTACAGGAATACAACCTAATCATTTGCTTGTTGTCACTACCTTTACCATACTAAGGTGAAACCGAGAGTTGCAAGGGAACCCAGCCTAAAAACCCAAAGCTACTGAACGCCTGGCCTTCACAGAAGGTACTACACAGGCCCTAGAAGAGACAGACATGAGATCCGGAAGAGAAGCACCACGTCTCTGTGGTGTGAGCACTTACATGGGCATCGAACATCTTTGCAAGAAGTTAAAATTCCATGTTTCTGAAGCATCTTCTTTGACGTGGGAATTTTAATCATTTCTGGCTTGAGTTCATTTGTCCAGCAATGGTTTCTTTCAAAATTTGTTTTCATGCTGATCTAACTGCACATGTCCTTCTCTAAGTATTCTTGCACTTGTCCCGTTAGTATGACATCTCTATCCTTTTTAATCCAAAGGATTATTTGCATTGGGAGAAGCAACTTGGTTCATCTGGGAATGATTTGGATTTGGTACGTGTGCTCAGAAAATTATTGCATGGCTTCAGCTACACACAGAGAATGACCAGGAAAGGATGCGTTTCATGAAAAAATCTCTCAAGTCGTTTCTGTATTTCCAAATAATGACTTGTGATGGGAAAAGCAGAAACCTTTCAAAGTTTAGCCTGGATGATTGAGGAATAAAAATTGAAGTCACGATGGTGACCCCGGGTTCAGGCGGGAAGCAGTGCCTGGTGTGCCGAAGCTCTGCAAGCAGCTCAGAGGAGGGCTTTCCCCGCAACATCTTCATCCAGGACAGTGAGGACGGCCAGTGGCCAGCTCCCGAGCACCCGTGCGCTCAGAAGGACCACGCAGCACGGCCTGACGTCACCCGGCTGGGGAGAGCTCTCTGCCTTTTCCCTCATGCAGCGTTACTGGAGTCTGCCTTGGTCCAGGGACACTTCAAAGCGCTACTGAATATGCATAAACGGTGAAGTAACAAGTATCCAGAAACTTTACAAAAGGAAACTCCTGCGCCACAAGTGCGCATCTGTCGAGAGCACAGAAAGAGATGGGAAAAAGGAGAGAAAGGGGAGAAAGAACCACGTGCGTGTGTGGGACGTCGTCTGCACGCACCTCCTGCCCACTTCGCCGGAGCAGGGGTGCCACGGTGGGCTGCAAACAGGCACCAGCGCAAATCGAAATCTAGAGATGAATTTCTCTGCTGTTTGTCAAAATGATCTGACCAGGTCTGCCTAAGCCATTATCACAAGTAAAGTGTCTTGTAAATAGATAAATAAAAGGAGACAGGCCTAGATATAATGATCTATAAGTAGTCAGACATTTGGACTTGCTTATACTCAGTTAATTAGCAAAGACTCAATCCTATAAATGGGGAATTTGTCCTTGCCAAGCAATTCATCAGAAGTCTTAACCAATTTCAAATGAAAACCTCACCGTTTAAGTCTAATTTTATCCCCTTTCATCTGAAGCATAATAATTATTAGTTCTTATCTTAATATTTTCAAGATTGCTACACTATCTATAGGTATTTTTTATTTTAAAAAGGAAAAAAGAACAATAAAACAGTTTCAACACAGGTTAGTAGGAGAGTTACAATAATTAACACATCATATATTATTTCCTTGTTAGTTGTTAATCAGAAGACAAGATGTAGGCCTTTAATTGTCCACACAATATTAGCACAAACCTTTCTTTACAACAAGCTAAGAGAAAGGAGTTGTACAACTCTCTTAATGTATCTGTTGTCATACAGCGCTTACACATGTGCATCTGACTCATGGTGCTTATGGGTAGGGTCTATAGCTTTGTAAAGGCACGTTTGAAAATGAAAGTCCAGCTGAGACAAAGGGTCCCCGCTGGTATTCAGGCTGCTGGCCAACTCATCTCTCCTCTGACAGTGCCAGCTTTGAACCAGGAATAGAGAAAAGAACAGCTGACATTTAGAAAACAAGACTTTGTGTATGGCACCAGAATTTGAAGTCGCAGATATGAGTTTTAAAGTGCAGTATGGCACGTCTAATTAGCACAGGGGAAGCAAAAGTCTAACTAGAAAATGAAATTCAGCAAAATTCCTCATTTTTCCCAAACTAAAGAATCTTCCCAGCAGCTTTAGAACAGCACGCCTGAGTCTTCCTGTTAATATTTAGTGAGCGGTGTTATTAAAACTTCAGCATAGAGCACTGAATGCTGATGGCTATTTAAGCCAGGAATGGATGCAAGAAGGTTTATTGTGTTTCTACTTGAGGTTATGTTTGGAAAATTTCATAATAAAAAGGTTTTTTTTAAAGAAAAATACATAAACATGAGAGCTCGTGTTTCCATACTGATGGAGCTATTAAAGGGATTCAAATCATTTCAAGTTCAATAAATCTTTAGAAGACCTAACTAATGACATAGCCCAAACATTTACTTCTGAAGTTCTTACACTGAAAATGTTAATAAAAGAATTATTGAAGTTCAAGCCCAGAGTACAGTTAGGCAAGTTAAAATAGAGCTTAGACAAACATGCCATAATTTTTGAAAAACTGAAAGCTCTGAGTCAATGCTAGTCTGTTTTGGATAAGTCATAATACTAAAGAAGATTGAAACCTAATGAGAAAAAGAAACAGCGTTACCTGGCCCGGTTTTACTGCTGGGCTAACAGCTTCCTTTTTAAGGTCCTCCAGCCCTTGCTGCTGTTTCCCATTGTGGCTGCTCGCTCCCAAGGAGGTGAGCTGTAAAAGTCAATATGAAGTCTCCATCTGAGCTGCACCGGGAGACCACGCCTGACCCATTAAAATAAGCCCTGGGAACGTTGAGAAGGGTCAGAGCTGTAATGCCTCTTACCTGGGATAAGCTTGCTGCAAGTGCCCCATGTCAGATGCACACGTAGGCCCCCCAACCTACGTCAGCACATGTTTTCAGCCCACTCCCCACACGGGATTAAACCGCCTATCAGAACTGATTAATTTGGGGAACAACTAATGGGTCTGTCCATGAATGCTAAGGATGTAAAGATAACAACTAGACAGAGTAGAAGCAAAGGACTTAAATAACACTTAGGCAACAGTCCGCCCATGAGCAATAGCAACCTGTGGTGAGAAACGAGTACAACCAACTCAACACCCAACTCGAGGGCCACCACGTTTTAAAAGGCTGACAGTTGTATCATCTGCAGGTAAAGTCAGCTGTGTCAGAGCTGTATTGTGATTTCCAGTGTTGTTCTTTAATATGAGAGTAGACTTTGGCAGCTGGTCTCTGGACTTGGAAAGGACATTGTTCCCAGAATGCCACGGAGATACACATAGAAAAGAGAGAGAGAGAGAGGGACAGAGAGCACTTTTCATGACTTCATGAGCAATGTATGGCATCCAGGCAAGCAGAGTCCGGGCTGCCACAAGGAGTGCTGTGTTCTGACTTGTGTCTCGCCCTGTGCCGTCTGCAGGATGCTTTGTCAGAATACCTTCGTCACACACACCAAGGAAGGTGGAGGTCTGGCGGGCTTACCTGAGGACCCGGGGACAGGTTCAGTCACTGAAGAGGTTCACTGAAGAGGTAGCAAATAGAACGATAGTTTTCTGTGTATATTTTCTAGCTGTCTCTCATTTTATGAACTGTAAGAAAGCTTAGAGCTGCTTTTGGTTCATCCACTGAGAGAAAAGCAAGTCCCTAAGCTCTCCTCTGGGGCACAGTGTGTAAACATACACTTGAACTGCGTTGCCATACAGGCATTGTGTTTGTAATCATATGACTGTGGTATGCAATTAATCAGCAGCAAAGGAGAAAATGCAAAATAATGCCTCCCTGTGTGGCTTTGCTGTAAGCACCCCTACCTACCTTCAGCGGGGAGAAAGGTGAGTTCCTAAGACTCCACTTCATCACCACCCACTCTGATGGCTCCTTGGCAAATTGGTGACCCACTCTTGTTCCTTCATGGGGGCACAAACACCAATAGACAGTTTTGCCTGTTTTTCTTCAGTATTTTTTTAAGACAGTGTCCCCCTGGCCTTGGCATTGAGCTCACTTCTGTAGCCTAGGCTGGTCTCAAGTTCACATTCTCCTGCTTCAGCCTCCTAAGTGCTGGGATTGTAGGCACGCACCACCACACCTGGACAGTAATGTATTCTTAAATATTATCAATGGTCAATGGTTAACAAATATTTGTCAAATTTAAAAATGTTTTTCTATCCCTGAGATGACCAAGGGACAACACTATGAGACTCCAATCCATTTTAAGATTCCATAGTTTAGTCAGGCATGGTGGCCCATGCCTGTAATCCCAGCACTTGGGAGGCTGAGGCAGGAGGATTCGTGCAAGTTTGAGACCAGCCTGGGCTACAAAAGTGAGCTCAAGGCCAGCCTGAACTGCAGAGCAAGACCCTGTCTCACAAAGACAAAAAAGGAGTCCATAGTTTACAATTCCAATCTATATTCTTTTGTCCTTTAAAGGTTTAGTTGCCAGTTTCCATTTCTGCTTCTAATTTTGTACCATTTAAAGAATAATATGAAGAAATAAAATATGCATTGCATGAATTAAAGAATAATATGAGGGAATAAAATATGTATGGAGAATAAGGAAAGCAGTCACCCTTTGTGACTATAAAACATACCTGAGAAATGACTGAAGTGGCATCTTAAGTTTCAGCCTCTCTGGGACAGCCCATTAGCGCCTACTGATGACGGCTGCTTTCTTCTTGGTCCCCTGCTTCCGCCTCCCCTCCACCAGCTGGCGTTCTTTTCTGGCAAGCTAAGAATGGAGAGGAAAAGAGGGTTAAATTTTTTTTTTTTTTTTTGAAAATGCTTTCTGTCCAAAAATTTCTACTTAGTGGCACGATAATTTCCAATGGCTACATTCTACTAGAGTAACTTCCCCAGTGGCCGGTTTTCTCCTTTATGGATTATACACCCACCCTCCACATCGTTTTGGAATTCCTTTGATGGTTCATGTTTAGCTAAACCTGCCACCTAACAGATGCTGAAATATGTGGAATCCCCGAGGAGCGTGGGATCCCGGGGTTTCAGATTCCTCAGCACTTGATCCCCAATTCTTATTTTGTTCTCCTTCTGCTACCATCCTGGGAGCCTAAGCAGATGTTCAGGGCAGTTCGTTCTTCCTCCACTCAATTAACCCACGGGGGACCAAAGGTCAGTGGTTTTTCTTTTTCTCTACCTCTTTGACACTCCTTGTACTGTACAGTTAAAATCTTCTCGTTAGTCTTTGCCTATTTCGGGGCTTAACATGGAATTTGAAAGAGAGGACACATTTTTCCATTGTGTGTGTGGTTTTTTTTTTTTTTTTTTTTAGAATTTTTTATTTTATTTATTATTTTTATTCTTGTTTCAGAACCTTTGTTTATTCACTCATTTTTATGGCCGGCTCAGCCCGCCCCGAGGGCAGGGCTGGCACAGCGTGTGGTGCCGGGGATTGAACCGCGGTCCCTGAAGCCTCCCAAGCTTGCCCAAGCAGGCGCTTTAGACCACTGAGCCATCCGGCCGGGCCCCTCCATTGTGTTTTAAGTGGAAGATGAGATGCAAAATGTAAGGTTCTAGGCTCTTAACTCTCACATATGCATGTGCCCATGTAATAATCTAGTCTGCTGGAAATGTAAACTAAGAATGATGTCTCACACACAGCCAACTTCTCAGCTGACCCGTGCTTACATGGGGTTCATCAATGCAGGGTATCCAGGGCCTAAGGTCAGATGCTTAGGAGGAAACATTAAGCATGCATTTTGAGAAGAAAACGTTTGGCTCCATTTAATATGCCTACATTCAGCATGAAAAAGTGGCTTGATGTTTTATTGAAATTAAATTTTAAGATAAAAGTCTACCAATTCTTACTCAAAACTTCTATGCCTTTCAAAGTGCATTTTAATAAATTTTGGTACTGTGCAGATAAACCACACGCTAAGGATGCAGTGCTCTGAAAACGAGTTCTCCATGATCGAGAGAGGCTGCCTGCACCTTTTATTAAGGTATGCAGAGGAGAAGAGAGGTTGCGGCAGGACAGCATGTTAATTAAGGAGCAAAGCTGGCTTTTGTCTTCAGTAGAAAAACTCTGTGATGTAATTAATTATGTTTCCAGTGACTTAGTGAAGCTACTCAGTTGGGTATGAGTTTCTAGAAAATTCACTTCCTTTGATAGGAAGAGGCAAAACTGGCTGATGGCTGAAATCCTTGGGTGTCTGTGCCTCGGACACCGGGCACATGAATGCTGACTACAGACACGCCAGCGCCCAACAGTCCTGCAGTGACGAGCCCTTCCCTGTCCTAAGGAGGGCAAAATTAGCCAGCATTTCCACAGAGCAACGACGCGGATCAAGATGTAACATCTTCTGTGAGAATAAAAAGAGAAAAGGAGCTGATCCGTACACCGCTTCTGCACGGGGGCCTGAACTAAAGTAGCCACGGAAGAATAACAATCCCTCCTCAGCTCTCATGATGTGTCAGACTCCTACTAGCCACTGGGCTTCCAGTGCTAAGGAGGAAAAGCAGTCAGTGGCTGCCCCCAGGAGTTCATGCGGTGGTGGGAGGGGCCAGGAAAACAAGCAACAGATAAAGGGAGGGTGGAAGAATTTCAGGGATTAATAAATTTTCTACACAAATAAAGTAGGGTGACATGGTGGCAAGCTGCTTCCACCAGGGTCCTTACCGAAGAGTTCTCTAGGCAGTCAACCTTTGAATTAACCCCTGTATGACTGAGAAAAGGGCAGCCAACAAACCTAGGAAGCATTTTCCAAGCATGTGAGAAAACCTAGAAGTAAATAAACTTGGCCTTGAGGGAGAGAAGACAAAGATCAGAGCATGCGAGATATAGAGAGCAGCCTTGAGTAGCCCTGAGAGAAGCTGGCTATGACCTCACGTTCATGGTAAGCCAGAGCCTTGGGAGGGTGTGACATCATAGCTAATGTTAGGAAATATCGCTTTGCCTATCTTGTAGGAAATGGCCTACAACCAGGAAATCTTGAAATAAAGAAACAACCACCAGAAGATTATTACAGCAGGTCAGAGAAGCCTTGGCGGTACCTAGGACAGGGCTCATTGCAAGAGAATTGATGCGAGGCAGCTAGGTCAAAGCTACCCAGGAGGTGGAACTCACTGAATCTACTGAAATACGGTGAATGAGAAAAAATAAAGGCCTGATACTACTCTTAAATTTTTTTAAAGAGGAAAAAAAACCCAGAAACAAATAGCAAGAACAAAGACAAAAACAAAACAACATAACACTGTGTTACTTATTATTATTAAATGGTGCAAAATGTCAAAACAAAGATATAAAATTAACAAGGGTTATTATATTACGTATAGTTACCATCAAATCTCTTGCTCAGATTAACACACATATGCATGCAAGACTGATCAAGCAATCAAACATTAACTCTTCCTTAAGGTTTACTCCTAAGTTTTGGACCTGAGCAATTTGATGGGGGATTTACTAAGAAGAGGCTCCACGGGATTATCAGCAATCCTTCCTCAGTCACCTTCAGGTCGCACGTCTGTCGCACATTGAAGTGTGGGGTGGAGGCTGTGGACTGATTCTGGAACCCTGGAAAATGAGGTCCGGGAAGCCACCTGCGACTCAGCCCACGGCGGACACCAGGAGCCTGAGGAGTTCTTAAAGGGCTTTGGAGGCCACTCATACCCTCCTTCTTCTGACTGAAAAAAGTGGCCAGTGAGGCAGCAGCACACCAAGGTAAGGGTCAGAATGCTGCAGAGCACAAGAGGGCAACGTCATTTCCAGGAGCAGAGTGAGCAACGGGACCAAGTGTGCTGAGGCGTGGAGGAAAGGCGAGGTGGCCGGATGGCACAGGTTCTAGGTCACTGATGTGTCGAGGAACTTGGGATCTTTCACAAAGTCCTGACCAAGTATGAGCTGCTATCATTCTGTGAAAGGCAAAACTGAGCTGGGAGGAAAGGAAAAGGCCTGACTCCCACAGCCTTGCTAGCCTTACAAACCAAGTGGTGCTTTTGTCTACAGCATTTGATGTTGGAAGTAATGGTAGAGGCACATGGAATTGAATGGTATATTGAATAATATTTAAATAGCAATTTTATCAATGTAAATTATACAAAAGATAGTTAAGGTAATTATAGTCAGTTTCTCTTAGTCCACTGAAAATAAACGTTTGTGCTAACATTATTTGGACAAGATATCATGGCTATAGCTTATACTCTGAATAATCATTACAAAGACAACAATAACTAATGTGTTAATTGTTATAACTCTGCTACTATCCTGTTTTGAAACTCTGTTTTATGACTGTTTTTTTTGGTTTTTTTTTTTTTGCCACGAGGTGTGTTTTATTTTCATTCAACATACAAATAATTTTCTATAATATCCCAGGGCAAACCGGAGAATTTGGCAGTCCGATTGGGGGGGTCCCCTCTGAGACCCACGGGCCGGTGGCATCGGCACGGAATGCCCGGGTTCACAGTGCAGCTTGTGGCTCGTGTCCATCTTGCGAGTGGCTCTTCCTCCACACATGG
>PVJA010019838.1:0-37736 GCA_004027025.1 Myocastor coypus
AAAAAAAAAAAAAAAAAAAAAAGCTGCTCTTCTGTATGGAGAAGCCCCAGCCCACATTCTGCTCCATGTGGCCATTATTTTTCTGTTTCCAGTCCCTCCCTCTCTCAGCTTCATCAACTGCCTCTGAACTTTTACAGATCTTTAGGTGTTAGGCAGCTAACAAGGGCACCATATTCCACCTGGGAGAGTTGGAAGTTCTGTCCTCAGGGTTTGAGGAAAGCTAGCAAGGGAGTGGCACATTAAATATGACCCTCCGAACCATCACTGTGGAGACTGAAGAAAAGGAGGGGAAATACTAAGGATAAGGAACTGGCCATAAAGGCCATCTGATATGTTCCCGCTACTATATAATTTCTCTGTCTCTGGCATGATATCTGGGCTCTGAGGTATAGACACAGTACCTTTGGGAGCAGAGCAAAATGGCACTGTATCACTGTAGTAATCTTCCGGGCAGATCAAATGGTGCTTCTGTAGCAATTCACTGTCCACACACCACCTGAAGACAGGCTTCACTGCACAGAGGGGAAGGAAGACAAAAGCATTTCAAGCTAGATCGATGGGGCACAAGCTGCATCTACACTTTCTTCATCCTCCAAACCTAAACAGTCTAAGGAAATTCCTTTTCAGAACCTTGTAACAGTGCTGAGATTTAAGAAAAAAACAGCATTTATTCCCCACTTAAAATAAGTTAGGGATTTAAATTAATAATTTTAACTAATAGGTATTCAGACAAAGGTCTTCTATCTAGAATTTATAAAGAACTAAAAAACATTAGGACCCCAAAATTCAAAGACCTAATCTAGAAATGGGCATCTGAGGTGAACACACACAGTTTTCAAAGGAAGAAATACAACAAGCCTGTAAGTACATAAAGAAATACTCCACATCTCTAGCTATCCATGAAATGCAAATTAAAACAACACCTAGATACCATCTCACCCCAGACAGAATGGCTATCATAAAGAAATCAACCAACAACAAATACTGAGAGGCTGAGAGGAAAAAGGAACCCTTCTCCACTGCTGGTGGGAATGCAGACTGGTGCAACCATTATGGAAAGCAGTGTTGAGACTCCTAAAAAAAATTAGGACTGAAAATCCCATTCAATCCAGCTATCCCCCTACTGGGAATTTTCCCAGAAGAACTGAAAACATCATATCTTAGTGATCTTTGCCTGCCTATGTTCATAGCGGCACAGTTTGTGATAGCCAAATCTTGGAAACAACCAGAATGCCCATCATCTGAAGATTGGTTGAAAAAGATGTAGTATTTCTATACAATGGACTATTATTCAGCTGTAAAGAATTATAAACTAGAAGACTTCATTTATAAGTGGATGTATCTTGAAGATATACCCATAAGTGAAGCAAACCAGACCTATCTTGAAGATATACCCATAAGTGAAGCAAACCAGACCTTTGTGTGTAACTATTATATAGTCACCCTAGTATAAGAACAAAAAAAAACCAAGAAATAAAAAGGGAAACGCATAACACAGCTGTATGGAAATCAAGAACTTAAGGATTAAACAACAAAGAGACAGCCAGCGGAAAAAGTTAGGAAACTTGGCAGGGAAAAAAGCATACACTTATGCACACAGGATGAATCACACAATGTTTCTAAGAATCTACAACAGGTTTTTGACTCTCAGAGTAGCAACGTAAAAGACTAAAATCATGCTTGGAATGCTTGTCATTCTGGTCTTCTAGATGCGTGCTACTTTTAATGTAACTTCAATTATTGCGATACTCTCTCTCAAATGAATGTTTTAAAAGAAAAAAGAAAAGCAATGAAAGAGAAAACAAGACAAGGAACAATCCCACAAGCAATTGCCGTGATTCATTCAGATGGCTGACGCTGACAAAAGTTCTACAAAATGCTGTACATGGTTTCAAAGTAAATCCTGAGGGGATTTGACTGATCTTGTCAGATATAAAAATTATGTGTGTTGTTACATAGGTCTTGCTTCAACTCGGCCTTAGCCACCTAGCAGAAAAGTTTAACCACAAGTCATAAAAAAGTAAAGCCAGATTAGTATGCTGAGCTGTAAAAGGCTCAAATGAACAGCTTCCAACATTTCCAGTTCTGCCAATAACCCACTACTATTATGGAATATAGCTCTGTGTATACGATTTTCCCTTAGTTCAATGAGAAGAAATATTTGTACCAATAGTGTTTAGAAGAGTTATCATGTCTGAACAAGAGTTATCTTGTACTCTAAACAACTATTATCAGCACAAAAATATACATTGTATCAATTATTGTGACTATCCTACTAATGTGTTTTGAAACTCTCTCAATATTATTTCTTATTAAAAGAAATTAAAAAAAATAAGTTAGAGGCTGGGAAAATAGCTCAGCGGCATAAGCACCTGCCTGGCAACCACAAGGTCCTGAGCTTAATTCCGAGTATCACAGTAAGTAAGTAAGTAAGTAAATAAATAAATAAATAAATAAATAAGTTAGCCACTAGGCTTTGTCTGGACATTACTTGAGCTAAAATATTATGATGCATGGTAGGAGCAAAACCATGCACAGGATGAACTGGATAATAGTCTTAAGAACCTCCTAAAAGTTCATCACAATGAGGATAGCAATGTGTAACACTAAAATATGCTGTAAATGCCTGTCATTCAGGTCTTTTAGATATATGCTGCTTCTAATGTAATTTCCATTACTGCTATACTCTCAAGTAAATGTTTGGTTTACAAGAAAACAAAAAGGGAATTAAATGATAGTAAGAGGCTAGGAAAAATACCATAGGATTGACAAGCTATAATTTTGTATATGCTTAGATTTCTAAATTTCTGTATAAAAGCTCAAGGCCAGCCTGAACTGCATAGTGAGACCCTGTCTCAAAAAGACAAAAAAAAAAAAAAAAAAAATCTGTGTAAAAATGTGTAACTGCTTTTATCACATTCTATAGAGATTTATTAGAATATCAGTGATTGATAGATAATACCAATTTGAAGTTAAGTCTAAGATGTTTGATACTCAAAAAGACAGTGATATTAAGCTCAAGTACCTATGTTACAGAATAATAGTATCACTAAGCTTTTCTTCTGAAGGGTTAAGAATATGACTTTATAGACCAAAACTTAGAGAAAAAGAAGGAGTACAAGGCGAGCCAATATTTTGGCCCTAGCCCTTCAAGGTCAGTGAGGAATCAGGCCGTAAGAAAACCTGTGCTATAACATCCTACAACTCAGTGCTTTCCCAAATTTTCTGTTCAAGGAGATTATGGAGCTATAGAGGAAAGAGATTGAAGATATATAGGGTGCCTAAGGAGAGTCACCTAGAGAGAAAATATTCTCTCTGGTTTTCACAGAGAGCAAACTGATCAAGCAATGGCTGTGACTCATCCAGATGGCTGACACTGACAACAGTTCTACAGAATGCTGTACATGGTTTCAAAGTAAATCCTGAAGGGATTTGGCTGACCTTGGGAGATACAAAAGTTACATGTTTTGTTACACAGGCCTTGCTGCAACTTGCCCTTAACCACCCAGCAGAAAAGTTTAACCATGAGGCATAAAACATAAAGCTAGGTTAGTATGCTGTGCCATAAAAGGCTTAAATCAACAGTTTCCAACATTACCAGTTTTGCCAATAATCCATGGTGATTATGGAACATTGGATTATGTATACAACTACCTTCTCCTAGTTCAATGAGAAGAAATTTTTTCATACCAATAATGATTAGAAAAATTACTATGTCTACACCCTGTGCTCTGTATAACTACTAGGAGGACAACAATATGCATTATATCAAATATTGGGAATGTACTACTAATGTGTTTTGAAACCATCACATTGTTATTTCATGTTAAAAGTAATTAAAAAATATCATGACTCAGTAAGACCTATAACAAACTAGAATTAAGAGACATAAGATAGTTGGAATAAATGACCTCAATTCTTCAATTCTTCACCTTCCCTGTGCACAAGTTCTTAAAATATGGCTTGGTAGCTCCCCTTACTAAAGGCATAGTGTACTTCTTCATCATCAACTTTGACCAGTGATGTGTCAGCAGGATTTAAAATGTGATTATATGGAGACCTTTCCCTCTCGTCCTCTTCATCAGAGAACTTCCTGTCCTTCATCTTAGACACCAGCATAAATCCATGTGGAGCAGAGTTGAACCCAATCTACAGCAAGAAGCTAAGCTCAGCACAAACTACAACTTGACAGCGACCAAGGCCAGCTAGATCAGCTAAACCCACCAACCTAAAGACACATAAGCAAGAAAACTTAATTTAATAGACTAGAAAGTTGGTAATGGCTATGGTCATGAACCAAAAAATAGCAGTAAGCACATATTTATAGACCATATAAATAACATTACATAGAAGTATCCAGAAGAATGAAAACTAGAAATGGCCACTTGGCAAGTAGACTAAGTGCAAAACGGGTGAGATGGAAGCTTTGAACAGAGTAGTTAAACATGATCAGTAAAACTGTGAGAAAAGTACAGAGACTTGCTATGTTTCCCCGCCACCATAGGTAAATCCCTGCTATTGATATTCACTGTTTCAGTAGTACATTTGCTACAAACACAGTAGCTCATCTGGCAGATCTATCATTATCACTCATAGTCCATGTTTTATATTATGATTCACTCTTAACATTGTATATGCTAGGTGTCTGGACCAAATTATAATGACATTTATAGGTGGAAGCTTTTTAAACTTTATTAAAAGTTCTTCTAAACTATTTTTAAACCATGTATATTTACTATTTTGATAAAAATAAGAAACAAATAGGATGAGTGGGAAACTTGGGAGTTTTCAAAGTTTGATGTTTACTCAGTTTATTCACAGTACATTAAGACATAGTGCGGTCATGTGGTCTTTCCCATTGAAGGTCTCCTATGACCAAGGGGAAGGGGAGACATATGAAGAATGCCTGCTTCCTCATTGTATATGCTAGCCAAGAACTCTTGAGCTGCAACTTAGCTATTATAACAGTCAGGAAATCAGGCAGCACTTCATGCACCTCAAATAGAAAGGATTTTAATATAAGGATTACAGACTAAGGGAGAAAAGATGTGGGAAACCATTATAAATAATGGCAGTTAGTGGCATTGAAGCAGGAAAATATTTGGTAGCTGCTTCAAAACTAACAGACACAATACCAGGCATAGTGATGCATGCCTATAATCCCAGCACTTTGGAGGCCAAAACAGAAGAATCACTTGTAAGTTTAGGGTCAGCCTGAATTACATTGTGAACTCAATGCAATTAACTACAGTGAGACCTTACCTAAAAATTAAAAAATTTTAAAAGACAAGCATAGAGTCATCTGCTAGCTACTGATTCTCAAAAAGAAAGAAAGAAAAAAAGAAAGAAAGAAAGAAAGAAAGAAAGAAAGAAAGAAAGAAAAGAAAAGAAAATTACATCAGGAATCTAACAGGACCTTGCACTTGCCAAGTAGCTGCTATGCCACTGACCTATCTTCCCAACCCTGATTCTCAAAAATAATGGTCTGTTTTTTCATAACTTACCCTAGGCCTCTCTTTAACAAATGTCTCTTAAAACCACAGCAGAGAGGTGCTTTCCTCCAGGAACCATAGCCCCTGACCTCTCCTTGGCAAAAGAGACCTTGGCAGGGAGTGGCATCAATGCCAAGTTGAAACAATCTAACCCAGTTCCCAAGGACTTTGTCGGTGGCTTGTATGAAATGCCCAATGATAAGAGCAAAAGCCATGTGGCAAGATATACCCCTGCTCTTGTGATAATCACCCTCTCCACAGTCCTCTCCCAGGTTAATGTTGGTTAGGTGTGTCTGCAGGACCTTGGGAAGCTGCTTACACATCCTTGGAGAACGCCTTTCTGAGTCACTCTTGGGTCTATAGAGCATCTATAGTACAGACCTTGTGATCATCTTCCTCCTTCTGGGCAGAGTGCATATTGATGCCATGGCTCCCCAGAAGGGATCAACCAGGGACTGGCTACTTTCATTCTCCAAAAAAGTAACAGAGACAAGTTATCAGTAAAAAGCAGAAATAAAAGCATTTTTCTCTGACTGGAAAATTCATGAATGGTTTCTACCTTGTGACATCTGTATTAGAGAACAGAAAAAAAATACTGTCTTGAGTCTCAAATAATCGAAGTTTTAGATGACTGTCTTTACCCCTAGTTATGTAAATTATAATAAAAGTCCTGGGGTCATCTCACTCTTCCTTGAAAAGCAGGGGTCAAACAGGTGTCCATGGAGCTGGATGGAGGTCTTGACTTATGCCACTTTTAAAATAAAAGAGGGGCCAGGGCAATAGCTCAGTAGAATAAGCACTTGCCTGGCAAGTGCAAGGTCCTGCGTTCAATTCCCAGTACCAAAAAAAAAAAGAAAGAAAGAAAAGAAAACACACAGTAACAGCAGAAGGCTGAGAAACCATATAGTAACATCCAACCACGACTTCACACTATCTTGGGTGAAAAGTAAGACAAACTGCATTAAATTAAAACAAAAAAAAACTCTCTTGACTAGTGTTTGTTTACCAGATCTTGATATTTTATTTCACTTTCTTCAAAAAAACAATAAGCCACCATTCATTATTTATTTTCCCCTGATCTCTAGGGGAAAAAAAAGTTCTACTGAAAGCAGGATAGTATTAAACTCCCAGGGCTCAGGCAGCATGAAGCAATAAATAAGGCTGCTTGAAAATATGCTAGTAGTGCTCTGCTAAAATCTTATGCTACCTGATACCAGAAGGACCTCAGCTGTAGTACAGGGAAAACCAGGAAGAAATATAGAATCTACACAATGTGTTCACTCTTTCTCTAACATCAGCCTTGGAGGTAGCAGGCCTGACAAAGGATAGGGCCTCAAACTCAGATCCACATCCTGAGGAAGTCACCAATATGCCTGGCACTCCAGGCCAGGTCAATAATCCTTCTGACAGAAGAAAGAGATAAGCCATGACTGGAGACACCCAAGTTGAAATCAGGTCCTACTTTATGAGCTGTGGAATGTTGGAAGAGTTGTTAAGCATCTCTAAGTGTAGTTCTTGCTCCTAGAGAATGGAGAGAAACCCTACCACAAAGGTTGTTGGAAGGCTTCAGTGGGATAACCTTTATGAAGTATTTCATCCAGCTTGCATCTGTCCCTAGCAGCCTCCACAAGTATCAACGCCTTTCTAGCACTAGAAGGCAGTGTAACGAAGATGGAGAGTTCAAAGCCAGCCTTGGCTGCACAGTGAGTTTAAGGCTGGCCTGGACTACACAGTGAGGCCTTGTCTCAAAAAAGAAAAGAAAAAGAAAAAGGTCTTTGAAAGGCAGTATATCTTCCAGTTCTCCCTATCTCTATATCATTCCTGTAAGTCACAAATATGATAGGCATCAAAACCCTAAGTGTGTTCTTTCTGCCTACTGTACTGGAAAATAATGTGTGTGTGTGTGTGTGTGTGTGTGTGTGTGTGTGTTTTCTTTAGGGACCTAGATAGATAGACAGACAGATAGACAGACAGACAGACAGACAGACAGACAGACAGACAGACAGATAGATAGATAGATAGATAGATAGATAGATAGATAGATTACTTTCGAGGAAGTGGGGACAAACCAAAACTTCATGAAGAAATGTGTGGTTCTAGATCAGGTATACACAAGACAAGCCTGAAATGACTTAGTCTTCCAAAAAGCAAGGAAGTTTTCAAAGATAGCTGATTGTTAAGAGTCAAAAGTCAATTTTAAAACTCTGACCAAAGGTAGGATAATTTAAGAATTAGTGAAGATAATAGAATTGTAGTTATCACATCCTGGTGATTATAAAGACACTAAAACAATTAAACCAACCTTGTTTGTTGCCTGTGGAAGATAAGAGAACCAACTCATTACTTTAAAACTGGCAAATAAAGGAAAAGAAGAAATCTTACCCACACCCAAGGGTAATCAAAGTAGTTGCTGAAAAGCTCCTCTCTCTCTCTCTCTCTCTCTCTCTCTCTCTCTCTCTCTCTCTCTGTTTCTCTCTTGTATTTAGTACAGGGTCTACTCTACAGGATCTCACTATGCAGATCAAACTCGTAGTGATTCTCCTGTTTTCAGCCTTTCAAGTGCTGAGATTACAAGCATGCCCCACCACTCCCAGTCTTTATAGCAGTCGCAGTGTGCCCCAGGGGCACGGTACACCCAGGATCAAACCGTGGGCAGCCTCTATGCTCTGTGTATGCAGCCACTTTAGTCTGCTGAGCTATCTAGCCATGCTTGAAAAGCTTCTCTGAAAGTATTTCAGCTGACAGATAAAAATGGATGATAGGCTCTTTGTTCCTGCGTGTTCATTGAGCCCTATGCAAGGATAAATAAACCCCTTGCTGATTACATGAAAAAAAAAAAAAAATGGATGATAGGGGTTGGGAAGATAGCTCCATGGCACAAGTGCCTTCCTGGCAAGTGCAAGGTCATGAGTTCAAACCCTGGTCCAGGAAAAAAAAAATGATAGCATTACTGTTACTATTTGCATTTCATTATAATTTACAGCTCCCAAAAATCAAAAAGGTTATCAGTAGCACCTAAAGAAACATCCAGATACCATGTACCTCCAGAAGAGCAGACAGTACCGCACATGAAGTAGTCTTGCCCCTCTTCCCATGTACACAGTCAAAGATTGAAAATGAATCACATAAAGTCTCTAGAACTAATTATCAATTCACAGTGGTACATCAGTCCACAAAGGCTTTTGTTTACAATTTGGCTCGCAAACAGTATCATTTCATAAAATTTTGTTTGTTTGTAAACTACACTGGGTGATAAACACTATCTTGGCATCTTCTACAAAATTCTGGAACAAATAAAGTTGACACACTAAGGTACCCTGTACAAAAAGTACAAGGATTAAGAATATATTAAATGCCACTACAAGGCTGAAATAAATTAAATCCAGACTACAGGATATTTTCAACATCAATGGATTAAAGAAAATATCACCATGGAGGTAGTTAAAAGAAGTTCAAGTGAATATTGGTGTCTTGGTGATGGAACTTTTATCAGGAACAAAATATTAGTGTGGTCTAAAGATGTTGTGGCAGGTATCAGCTACTAAGGTGCTGGAGATTAGCATCCCCTGTGCCCCATATGGGCTACAGTGATTAAGCCAAGCATAATTTATGGGATGCTGATGCCTGAAATACAGAGCCTGGGATTCCCTAGGATAGGGTAACATCAGGCAGACCACGCCACAGAGCAAAAGGCCTATCAGAACTATGAGAGGCTGGGGAAGATAGCTCAGCGGTCTAAGCACCTGCCAGGCAGGCACAAAGACCTGAGTTTGATCCCTCGTACTGCATGCTATGCTGGTCCCTGAACCCCAGGTGTGCTGTGCTGGCCAATGAAACCAGGTATGACGGCACACACCTGTAATCCCAGCAATGGGGAGGCTGAGATGAGATCACAAGTCTGAGCTACATAGTAAGGCCCTGTACCAAATAAATAAATAAAAGGTTAAAAAGGAAAAAGAAAAAAGAACTCTCAAAACCATAAAAAACGTGAAAATACCAAGGAAGTTCTACAAATGAAGGAGTCAGAGACAAAGGTATGGCAAATGCATATCACATGACATCTTGTCCTAGGCCAGGAAGCAGAAACAGCCACGGTCATCCATGGGCGGGAAGCCAGAGTCACACCAGTGCTAATTCTCTGGCTGGGAGGACTGCATGTTGTTTACCAAGAGAGTGTTCCTGTTCTGAAGATACCATGCACACTGGAGTGAATGCTTTGTGTTCGTGAAATGCAAGTCTGCTACTTGCTCTCCTAATGTTGAAAAAAAGAGAACTGGCAGTGGAGTGAATATAGTAACTTATAACAGGCAGAGAACGCAGAGCAGGCATACAAGTAATTTTTTATACACACCTGGAGGCAACTTGATGGAGGCCTCTATCACATGTGTTTGGATCAGGTTGGAGGCTTGCTCTGTTTCCGCAATGGCCCAAGCACGGGCCTGTGTAATATGTCTCTCCAACATCTCAACCTCATCCAGCCGCTGCTTATAGAGCTGCCGAATCTGACAGGTGAATGATCAAATGCAGAAAAATACAGTGAGCCCCCATAGCTTTACTCTTCCCCACCCCCACACAGGACTTCTAGTGAAGTATGCTACTGCCAGAGAATTATTTGTCATATAGTCCACCCTATCAGATGTGAACACTGACACCCATAAAAGGAAATGAATTAAAGGTTTCACAATAAAATCAGTAACACAGCCACGCCTGGTACTCTGTTTCATGGTTTCATAGCAAAAGAACTGCTATCCACATTGTGAAATCCAAACATACTACTGGCATTTCCTGTGGGACCATCCAGGTCCCAGTTCTGAGAAGAAGTCGCTCCCTAGCTGCAACTCAGAATTCTCAAGTTAGAATCAAAGTGCTCACACGTAAAGGTAATGTTAAAGAATGTTATACTGGGGAATGGTATTCTTTACTCCAAAACTGATAGAACCTCAAACACTTGTTTAATAAAAAGATTTCTTAGGCATTTACCACATATGCTTGAAGGGGAAAATGCATCAAATATGGTTTCTGTTTTTAAAGAGTTTACATTTTAGCAGGAGATGTCAGGGAAAGATACAAATAAGTGGGAAAGACTCTTCAAGTATCATGATGGAATACGAAAGATAATATAATGAAGGCCCAATCTCCCGGGGGTCAGGAAGCCTTCTTACAGGAGACAATAACTAGAATGTTCATTAAATATAAAGTACTATGCCTTATACTATCATTTGGATCTGATAATTGCTGACCCTAACTCTTGGAAGTAGGAATCAGCATCATACCAGAATAAACTACCAACTATCACTGAGCACCTACCATGTTGTAAACACCCAAGGTTGTAAATCTTTTACTGAATTCACTCATTTTATCCTTATAGCAGCCTACAGAGTAGAAAATTACCTCCATTTCATAGACAAAGAAACTGTGGTATACAGAAGTAAGATTTCCCAAGGTCATAAAAGTGGGATACAGCTGAGCCAGAATTCAAAGCCAGAGTACGTGGTTCCAAAGCAATTGCCCTCAATCATTAGACCACACAGCACTTGCATGGGTGAACCCAGGAAAGATCAACAGTCAGCAAGTGTGGGGAGAACTCAAGTCAAGGAGCAGTAGTGCGTGCCTGTCATCGCAGCTACTCAGGAGGCTGGAATGGAAGTATTACACCAGCTTGAATTATCTGTATCTTCAAAATCCCTTCCTTTGTGTGCATGGCAATGGAATCAAACCCAGAGGCGTTCTACCCTGAACTACATCTCCAGCCCTTTTCTAAATTTTGTTTTGGGTTTTGTTGTTGTTTTTGTTGTTGCTGCTGCTGCTGCTGTTGTTGTTGTTGTTGTGTTTGTGTGTATTTTGAGACAGTTTTACTAAGCTGTCCTGCCTGGCCTTGAATATGCAGTCCTCCTACCTCTGCCTCCTGAGTAGCTGCATTATAGGCATACGCCACTACACCCAGCACAAAGCCCTTCTTTTTAAAAGGAAAATCACTGCCAGTTTAGCCCCTAATACAGTGGTTCTTTGCAGAAAAGATATTAAAGAGGTAGCCTGTAATGAGCTGGGTCGTAAGGTTTATAGGTTAACAATGCTTCACATATTCTGGCGCATGTGAATGACACAGATGAGAGCTGGAAGTTGGAGAGCAAGGTGTGGCCTGGGTTTGGCTGAGTGAGTGTGGCAGCCCAAAGAACAATGCAATGGCTAACTGCATAGACACACATGTTGAAGTCTAAGTACCCCCAGTTAGATCATCAGCTGTGGAGGGCAGGTTGCACGTGTGTGTGTGTGTGCACTCACGCACCTGTCTTATCCTATCTGAATCCTCACTGCCCAGAACACAACATGGCACTCAGTAGACAATAAACGTGTTAAGCAAAGGAATGTATGAAGCTGGGATGGCCAGGTTGGATGCATGTTGCTAAAGGGGCAGGCAGGTAGAGGGCAGAGCGGAGCACAGAAGAAAGAGGTCGATCTGAGAGGCAGGGTAAGATAGTGGGCTGGGGTTGGTGTGACCTCAAACTGAAGGGAATTTGGGCAGAGAAAGCCTCAACACAGAGGGTCAAGACAGCTGGCTTCCTGTCTGTGCAAATAAGGAAGCAGTGTTGCTGTTCTAAGCCTGAAAGTGCTTCTGAAAATGTGGATGTGGGTGCCTTAGTGAGGATTGCAGCTTGCAGTGCCTGCCTGTCAAGTGCAAGGTCACGAGTTTGAACCTCAGTCAGAAGAAGGAGAAGGAGGAGGAGGAGGAGGAGGAGGAGGAAGAGGAGCGGGAGGAGGGGGAGAGGGAGAGGGAGACGGAGGAGGAGAAGAAGGAGGAGGAGGAGGAGGAGAAGGAAGAAAGGAGGAGGAGGAGAAGGGGAAGGTGGCTTTTGGCCTTATCACCTCTGGGGAACAACTACTCAGCAATCTGCCCTAGTCATTTTATCACACTTTGTGATGTGTGTATTAGATCTGCGTTTCAGATACATGCCATTTGTGTGTATTCACGCACTTGTTTAGTGTCTTTCTACTTGAATATGTTATCCACTGCAGCAGGGAATTGGAAGACTGCCGGCACGAGCAGAGGCTGACAATGACAGAGTCGTCAGGTGTCCGCACCGTGCCCACAGGCGATGCCTCCAGGCGGGGCTGCAGACAAAGTTACCTGCTGCAGCTGGTCCACGAAGTCCTCATGGCGCGCGTTCTCGCTGCCGTGGGCCTGGATCAAGCTGGCGCTCAGGTCCTCGCCGATCACCTCGACCGAGTACAAGTTGCGGAAAACGCGGGTGAGCAAGTGCGAGATGTCTTGGGTGAGCAGCGAGGAGGGGCGCAGACGCAGCGGCTGCGGCTCCGGGTGCTGCTGCAGTGCCAACGACCGGAGCCTGCGAGGCTGGGCCGCGAAGTCGTAGCTTAAGACATCGGAGTAAGTAATGGAGGACGGCAAAGAGGACTTCCCACTGAGCTGATCGAGGCTACTGGATCCGGCTGGAGGGGAGAGCTGCAACCGCTTTGTCCCCTGGCCCTTGTAGATCTCAGCCTCCATCGACCTCCGCTTTTCTCCTGTCCTCGTCTCCATGGCAACTGAGACGCCGCGGCTAACTCGGCACTTGAGCTTCCGGCACCTCCTCTTCCGCTTCGCGTCCTTCTTTGACTGTGTCTTTGGTGTCCTCGTAAATTCTATAGACCTCACCATTACTCTTTCCAAAGATGAGACTAGTTAAGTATGGAGAAAAGCTTAAGATACAGTCAGGCCAGGCTGACTGCAAAGTCATGTTCTGATTACTTGCCTTCATCTATTTATTCTTTACTGAGCTCAGCAGTTGTTCATTCACTCCTTTTATATGAGTTGTATGAAGATTCTGTTTCAGGCCCTCTGCTGGAGATGAAAATACCAAAGAAAGTAAGATACTGCTTCTATTATAGACAGCTGTTAGGTAGAACTATTATAGACAGTCAGACAGAGCTAGGCCTACATCAATACAAAAGATGAAAACACATTACAGTTGTAGCAGAGGTGCATTTATTTGTTGGAGGCTAACCATCAAGATAAGGATGGAATGACCAGACCTATATACCCCTCGGAGAGATAAGCGATAACACCCAGTCCAATAACGTTTAGATCAACAGTCACACAGGGGGCCAACAAAGACGCTGATTCAAGCCTTCCTGAAAAGCTCTTTGCTCTTTCCATGTACACCTTCTATGTGATCTGCATCCCCATTGCATCCATATGACCTAGGCAGCTGTACTTACAATTTTATTGGTTGACCCTAGCTTTAAGCCCCATTGTATCTGCCTCATGATTTTGCTGCATAAAACTTCCACTAGGGGGCCCGGCAGGATGGCTCAGTGGTCTAAAGCGCCTGCTTAGGAAAGCTTGGGCGGCTTCAGGGACTGCGGTTCGATCCCTGGCACCACATGCTGCACCAGCCCTGCCCTCGGGGTGGGCTGAGCCGGCCATAAAGATGAGTGAATAAGCATACAAGGGTTCAGAAACAAGAAAAAAATAAATAAAAATTCTTAAAAAAAAAAAACAAAAAAAACTTCCACTATGAATTGGGTTCGTTGGAAACTCACTCAGGATCCCTCCTGTCTCTCAGGAACTGTATCTTGTCTTCCTCAATAAACATTCCCTACTCTTAATCTTGGTTGTTCATTAGAATTCACTCTCTGATTTGGGGGAACATGAACTTCGGCAAATCTGACCTGTAACAGGTGATGAGTTACATTTCTTCTATATTTCTTCCGTATCACTGGGAAGTCTGATAGCATTCCCACATCGTTTCTGCCCTCAAGAAGTGCACAGGTGCACTCAATGTGTCTGTGTGTGTGACACACAGCTCTAGTAAGGTCAAGGTGGAGATAGATGTGACTGTTTATCGTGGGACCACAAAGGAAGACAAAAACTTTATCTGTGTGAAGCAGTAGCTTTTTGGAAAAAAGACCATGTAGAGATTTAAAAGAACAAGTAGCCTCAATATCAATGACAAGATCACTGTCATCATGGAGTGGAACTTAAAACCTTAAGATGATATTACTATACACCTATTAAAGTGGCCTAAGTAAATAAACAAATTACTAGAATTTACTCAAGTAATGAAAGAGGTGCTGGTGAGGCTATGGAGCAGCTGGAAGCCTCATATATGGTGAATGGGCATACAAACTAGTACAGCTCGGGAAGGCAGTACAGCAGTTTCTTACAAAGTCAAACATACAGATATGAGAAGGATATCTCCAACTGAAATGTAAACCATGCACAGGAAAGTTTATACAGAGGTGGGAAGATAGCTCCGCAGTCAAAGCACCTGCCTGGCAAGTGCACAGACCCAAGTTAACTCCCCAGTACCTCATGCCATGCTGGCCCTTGAAACCAGGCATGGTGGTGTATGCCTGTAAACCCAGTGCTGGGGAGGCTGAGACAGGAGGATCTCTGCGAGTCAGAGATGTGTAGTGAGACCCTATACCAAATAAATAAATAAATAATTTTTAAAAAGCTTTGTGCAGGGGCTGTTGAGTTAGATCAGCAGTTGAAAGTGCCTGCTTACGCAATCTTAGGCAACCGTAGGGAACAGGGTTCGATCTCTGGCACCATGTGCTGCACCAGCCCCACCCCCAGGGCAGGCTAATCCAGTCATAATACAAATAAATAAGTAAAGTTTAAAAAAAAATAAATAAAAAGCTTTATACACAATTTAATTGTCATTTATTCATAATCACTCAAAACTGAAGGAAATGCATAAACTATAGTGCAGCTATACAATTAAATACTACTTAATAATAAATAAACCGTACTTTTTTTGCAATACTAGGGATTGAACCCAGCACACTTTACCACAAAGCTACATGCCTAAACCTTAAAAAAAAAAAAAAAAAGTTCCAAGTTGCCTTAGCTGGGCTTGAAATTAGAGGCCTAATTCTCCTGCCTCAGCCTCCTAAGTAATTGATTGCAGGCAGTAAACAGACTTTTGATCAAATACACAAATACACAGATACATCTCAAATGTATTTTATTACACTTAAGGAAGAAAAGCCCTACCCAAAAAGTGGTACATCCACTGTATGATTTCACTTAGCACACTTTCTAGAAAAATGGAAAACTGAAAGGTTCAGTAGATCAGTAGTTCCCAAGAGCTGGGGATAGGTAATAGAGCTGACACAGGGACATAAGGAGTATAGGACATGGAAATATTCTATATCTTGATTGTGGTTACGCAGCTGTACAGATCTGTCATATCTCACAGACAAGATGGACATTATACAAATTGCACCAATTAGGAATTGGTGGAGAGATAAGGAAGAGTGCACGAAGGTTGGAGAAATGAATTAGAGATAGGTCTAAAGGTAGAACTGACAAGACTCACTGGTGGAGGGTGGAGGCAGGAGGATGAGGCAGAAGGATCTAAAATGACTCCCAAGGATCCTGTGTGTGTGATCAGGTGAGTGCTTATCACTCACTGAGAAGAAAAGGATTGCCCCTGCTCAAGTGGCATCTTGGCACCACACTGATCATTTCCCTCAGCATACCACAGCTCCTGCTCACAGGTGACATCATAACCACTTTCTACTTAGGGGTGTGTTTGCTCACCTTGGAGCCTGAAACCCACTTCCTGAGTCCCAGGATGTTTGCCCACAGACCTGGGCCACTTCCGCTTCTCACAGTTGGGCCTGCCTCCCTCATCTGTCTTTTTCAGTACCTTTTCTGTCTTGAGTGCTAGAAAACTAGGGCTGCTGCTTTGGCCAATTAACTTGAAAGGGCCCTCACCTGGCTTCCTCCAGTTGTACCTTCTCCTACAGGGTAAGAAGACCACACAGCCCAGGTATTGTGTCAGACGCCTTCCCTTTCTATACCTGAGAACCCAAGTATGTTTGTCCAAATATCCTGTGCAAGCCTCTTCTGTAACGCCCTTCTACCAGGGATGATGGTGTTTGCATTATGGTGTTCCTACAGTGAGAGAGAAGGGTATGTGTGGAGGAAGCGTGGTTCTGCTATTGTTTGTGTCTAGTTGTCCCCCCACCAAAGCCTCATGTAGTCATGGGGCAGAGACTTCTAGAATTTGAGATTAACTCATGATTCACTGGGATTATAGGTGATCCAAAGATGAAATTATGGGTCTGAGTACTGCTGGGTTGTGGGTATGGCCTGAGGCAGACAGCCTGAATGTAATACAAGAGAGACAGAGAAACAGATTCTCTGTTGCCCTCATTGGTATGCTGCCCTTACTACTGTTCCACCACCATGAACTGCTGCTCTCTGCCATGTGCCAGTCTGCCTTGGAGCCAGCTGAGTATGGACTGAAACCCCTAGTAACTGTGAGCTAAATAAACCTTTCCTTCCTTGATTTTGGGCATCTGGTATTTGTTCCAGCAATGAGAGAAGAGTAACTGAGACAGGTTGCTTGTGTGGTTCTCCACAATCATGAAGTCCCCAATTAGACAAGTAGGAGCTGTGTGTGGGAAGGGAAGTGGGACAGTCTGGTGAGCCTGCATTGCTCTAATGCGAGGGGTGAGCCTCCCCAAACTGAGTGATCTTGTCAGTCAGGACCAGTTCAACATTTGGAGGCTCCCTGGCCTCCTTCCCTATTCTAGAGAAGGCAAGGACAGTGGGTTGTTCTTGCTGTTTAATTGTGGCTCCATACCACCCTCTAGATGGTCATGGGATATGTCAGGGTGCCTGACCTCACCCACCCTTTGGCGTCAGCCCTCTGCTCAACTGCCTGTGTCTGGCCCACGCCACTCCCAACCCTCCCATCCTTTCAGGGGCAGCGATCACTCTGTCAACCCTTAGCAGATGCCACCATCCATTCCCTCTGGCTGATTTACTCACTTCCTCTCACCTCTACGTGTCCCCCGTCTCTATCCCCTTGTCCCTCTTCTGCCAGTATCTGCCTGATTGTCACGAAGATGCTACGATACACTCACACCACTTCTGATTCTGCCGTGACTAGCATTCAATCTACCTGTCACCTGATTTACTGAGCACATGAGTGGCTCCTGCTCTGTGCCAGTAACAGAGCGGACCAGCTTCCTTTCCCTGGGGATGGCCTGTGTACAGCAGCAATCATTTCCTAGGTGCTCTCCTCATGTTAGGACCACAATTCAACCAACCGTAACTTGTATTTGCCTCTCTCTAGACTCCACATACACTTTTCCTTTTTAGTACATGTTTGTGCTATATGATGAGCGTATTCATTTTGGGTACTTGGCACCTGTGCATAACACATCTTAATTCTTTTTATGTCCCATTTCCTTTGCCTTCTCCTTACTTCATTTACTGGTTCTCTTCCTACCTGCAAAAGCTGTATCTCCCTGCTCACTATTATTTTTTTTACTTTGTACCTCAATTTAGTTATACTTCGAGTCTCTCACATAAGAGAAACTATGTGATATTTAAGTTTATGTATCTGATTTATTCCACTTTACAATATAGATTCAAGGTACATCCATGTTCTACAAGACTCTAATTCAAGGGCCAATGAAGTAGCTCAGCAAACTAAGTGCCTGCTTAGGGCTGGTGAGAATACTCAGCAGGCTAAAAATGCCTGCTTAGGCAAGCTTAGGCAACCAGAAAGACTGTGGTTTGATCCCCGGCACCACATACTTTGCCAACCCCACCCCCAGGGCAGGCTGAGAAGCCATAAATACATAAATAAATAAACAAACAAACAAATTAAGTGGCTGCTTAGGCAAATGTAGGGACTGGGTTCCAACCCTGGTCACCATGTGCCACACTGGCTCTCCCTCCACTAAATATGCTGAGACCAGGTGTAGCAGTGTGTTCCGATAATTCCAGCACTGGGAAGGCTGAAAACAGGAGGATTGCTGAGTCTGAGCTGCATAGTGAGACCCTGTATCAAATACATAGAAAAAAAAAAAAGACTCAAATTCATCCTTTTTAGGGACACATTACTTCATTGTGTATAAATGCCAAATTTTCTTTTGTTGTTATTGATTTTTTAAAATATTTTCATTTTATTTTATCTTATTTTTTTGATATAGGATCTCACTATATAGTTCAGACTCATAGTGATCCTCCTGTCTCAGCCTCCCCAGCACTGAGATTGTAGGCATGCGTCACCATGCCCAGTTCCAAGGCCAGTACCACACATCCAGGGTTCTAAGACCAGCATGTAGATGCCAACTTTTCTTTGTCCATTCTTTTATTAATGGACATACAGGCCACTCCCAAGATTCAGCTTATATGAGTTGTGCTACTACAAGAATGGGTAGGCTTATATCACTGTAGTGTTATGGATTTAACACCTTAGGGAAGATATTTTGAAGTGAAACAGCTAGGTTGAATGGACTTTCTATTTTAAGTTTTTAAAAATAATTTCCGTACTGATTTCCATAGTAGCTGTATCTGTTTACATTCCCAGCAACGATGTAGAAGGATTCCTTTGTCTCTACAGCCTAACCAGTATTTGTTATTATTTGATTTTTGATGATAGCTATTCTTTTTAGGGTAAGGTAAAATCTCAGTGTTATTTTAATTTCCATTTTTCTGATGGTCAGCAATATTAAAATTTTTTGTGTATTTATTCACTACGTGTATTTCTTTTTCTAAGAAATGTCTATTAATTTCAGGTGCCCACTTTTGACTGAGACTTTTATTTGGGTGGTCTAATTTTTTTTAGTATTTATATATCCTAGATAGTATAGTTATTTATATATCCTAGATATTTTAGTTATTTATATATCCTAGATATTAGTCCCCTGTCTGAGAAGTGGGTAACAAACTCTTTTCTTCCCACTCTAAGTTCACTCTCCACTCCTTGGCTTGCTTGCTTTTCTATTCAGAAGCTTTTAAATTTGATGCATTCTCATGTTTTAATCCTTGCTGTTATTTCTTGTGCAGTTGAGTTCTAGTCAGAAAGTCTACTTGCAATAGTCTTATTTTATCTTCCAGCAGGTTAAATGTTCCTGTTTTAATATTTAGGTCTTGAATCATTTTGGCTTTAATGTTAGTACTTAGTCAGACTTAGGAGTCTAGGTTCAATTTCTTGTATGTGGATTACCAGTTTCCAGGCACCATTTGCTAAAGAGGCTATCTTTCCTCCAGTGGCTCCTTTGCCAGAGATCAGGTAGCCGAATTACCTGGGGATGTTTCTGCATCCTCTATTCTGTTCCATTGGTCCATATGTTTATCTGGTGTTTTCTATCATGGGATTTATAATATAGCTTGAGGTCTGGGCTCATAATGTTCTCTGTTTTGTTCTCATTACCCAAGATTGCTTGTGATATTCTCAGCTTCTTTTGGTTACATATACATTTTAAAATCCACACACATTTTTTATCTTTAAATTTTGTTTTGCTTTTATGGCCAGCAGTATAGCTCAGCAGACTAAGCACTTGCTTAGGGAAGAGCAGGGGTCAGGGTTCAGTTCCCGGCCCTGCTTGCCAAGCCAGCCCACCTCTCATTCATTCTGAGCCCACAATGGAATCCGGGCACCATGGCGTGCGCCTGTAATCCCAGCAGCATCTGGGAGGTAGAAGCAAGAGGATCACTATGAGTCAGTAGTGAGACCCTGTACACAAAGTAATAATAAATTTTGTTTTGCCTTTAAATTGAAAAACTTCTACATCATCATAAAAGATGATGTAGAACACACAAAGCAGCAAACAAAAAATACACAGTATGCAAAGAATAAAATATCCCTGTTAGCCTTTTCCCCCAGAAAAGGACCATCTCTTTATGTTGGATCATCTCTATATCCTTCTAGCTATATTTTCTGACTGTAAAAATACTAATATGTATAAAGCCACTCTAATATTTAAAAGAATTGCCAGGGAGATAGTTCAGTAAAATAAGTGCTTGCCTGGTAAGCACAGGATCCTGAGTTCAATTCCCAGTGCCACAATAAATAAATACATACATACATACATACATACATACATACACTATTCAAAAGAACATAAGTTACATATAATGTCCTGCTATTTGTTTTTGTTACCTACTGTATTCTTTTTTACTTTTCTGCTACTGAAAGTAATACTGTAATGAGAAACTTCATCCATGCTTGCACACACGGCTATACAATTTTTCTGTGGGATAATATCACAGCATTGCCTGGCCAAACATGCATACATTTTTGTATTTGAGATTCTGCCAAATTGGCCTCCAGGGCCAGGGATATAGCTCAGCGGCACAGTGCTTTTCTGTCAAACACAAGGTCCTGAGTTTTATTTCCAGTACTCCAAAAAAAAAAAAAAAGAAATGTATGCCAAATTGCCCTCTAGCAAGGCCGCGGCAAAGCAGATCCCCATCAGCAGTATGTGAGAGCTGATGGGGATTTCGAACATGTTCTGAATCATATTCCTAATTATCCCTAGCCCACATCTCTCTGCTAAAGTCTGGACTTATATATTTGCCATGCTGCTGCTACCTCTCCTATGAGCACCAGCTCCTCTCAGATGTCCCCATTTCAGTGCATCCCTGCTGATCCTCCCAGCTCCCAGGGCCTAAACCACAGAGTCACCCTTGAGCTTGTCCTCAGAGCCTATCCCACTACCCAGTAAATCCTGTAGGCCCTGTCTTCAAAGTGGCTCCAGAATCCCTCCAAACTCACAGCCTCCACTCCTCCCCCAGAGGCCTGAGCCGCCACCACTCCCGCCTGAGTGCCTAGTGAGGAATGTCTCCTCCCAGCTCCAGTGATTGTCCTTCGTCATTGGCTTCTCCAAACCAGCCAAAAGGAATCCGCTTCCAACAGGCACCAGTCCCTGCCTCCTGCAGCTTGAAGCCTTCCAGGTGCTGTGTGTTTCTCCCACGGCTCCGGGTCCTCCTCACCTCTCTTCTCCTTTATCAGTCTCCCATTACTCTCAGTCACTCTCAGCCCTGCTTCTGCTGGGGCTGCCCTGGTCCCTGTACTGGAGCCCCTCCCCCAGGGACACATAAGGGGCTGGTCCTCTGCTTTCCTTCCAGTCTGCTGCAACGTCACCTTTCTCTTAAGAGCCAACCGAGCCAACCTATTTAAAATTTAACTCTGCTCCATTCCAGGATTCCTTCACCCTACCTTTTTTCCATTCCCTTATCACCTGTTGATACACTATACAATTCACTTCTTATGTTTGTGACAGTGTCTCTTTCCTTTCCATTAGAATTTGAGCTCCATGGATGGCAGGGATTTTTGTGTGTTATGTTCACTCCAGAACAGCACCCAGTACACAACAGGCACTCAGAAAATATTGGTTGAATAATAAGCAAATAGCAAAATCATTTTCAAATGGAAGTTTCAGTGTATTTGTCAGTTCACATTTTCTTTAAATGTACCCTGTCACTCAGATCCATGCCCAACGGCCAATCTCTGACTGTTCCGCTCACCAAGCACTACATCTGCCTGTGAGGTCGGGAGGACGTGACCATCCAGGTGTAGTCCCTAATGAACTAATACTCACAGTTATGTTTACAAGTGAATACACAAGGAAATCCTCAAATATAATTATGGAAAAGTGACCATAAGTAATCCCATCCTCCCCTGGAATTATCAAGAGGCTCCAAAATCTTAGGGTCTATTGTGGCATCCTGGGTCCCTACATGGACAGGAATGTCTTTCCATAATTCCTGAGGAGCCTGCCTTTGTCAGAGCTGCTGGCTTGAGGTAGGCAGCCTTTATTTTTCTTCCTAATTCCCTGGGCTTGGTTCTAGGCCCTCCTGGAGGGAGGTTAGGTGAGGCTTTTCACCCCTTAAAAGCAGCAGGGGTACATTGTTAAACAAGTACCCTCCTAGTACTGTGACCAGGGAGGGATCTCAGGAGAATTCCAGCTCTTGTCCCTTAGTGGGTATTTATTTGTACCACATATTGTACTTCACATGTGTTATTTCAGCCTATTCCAAAGATGACGGTATCGCCTGATAGTAGAGTTCAAAGGAATGAAGCGTTTCACAGCAGGAAACTGCAGAGCCAGTGTTTAAACAGCCTCTTCTCATCTCTCCCAGTGTCCTGTGACAAGGCCTGTAAACGCAGGCAGAGGAGAGAAGAAATCTCAGCCACCTCACCTACTGAGAAGTTCTAGTTTGAGTTTCTCAAGGGAGGGGCTTGGCCAGGGCAAACCCTGAAGCCACTTCGAGCCTGACCCTCCTGATGGTTGGCATTCTTGACTTGGTAAGGGGGTTGGGGAGGGCTTGAGGCAGCACTGACCCAGCATTAGGTCTCTTCCCAGGCTCAGTCATCTCAGAAACCCCCTCCCCACTCCCCTGAGACAGGGAAGCTGGCCGGACAGCTGGGAGTGATGTTTGCTACCCTGTCATAAGAGAACCAGTCTTGGGCATGTTTGGACTCTCTGTGCACACAAATTAAACGTGCCACAGAGCCTGATGAGTCACAGGCTCCCGGGGAATCGTATAGAGGTGACTGAAAGCTGGGTTTTGAGAAGAGTAATTTAGAAGCCTCACCAGAGCCCAGCCCACACGAAAGGCCTTGGGAGTTAAGGGCAAAGGGAGAAGAATTCAGCAACTTTGTGGCTCACTACAAAACCTCTAGCCGTGCCTCCCCACCACTGAGCCCAGCACACACAGATATACAGTCACAGCACACAGAACAGCAGAAAGCCTCCCTGCCTGTGAGCAAGAGGAGGGCAGACAGATGGAAGGGGAGCGGGAGAGGAAGACAGTGAGAGCTGACATGCAGGTCAGCGAGCTCAGAGGAGGGTGGGGCCCAGGGCTCATTTCTGGCAGAACCTGATTGCAAGGGCTAGCTCTGAGTCAGCCATGCCCATCCTGCCCTACAATCCCAGGCCAGGGAGGAAGCTTCAACTCCTCTGTGTGGGCAGAGACCAGAAAGGGTCTGTTTGAAATAGGTTTAGGATATTGAAGAGCTTGCTGCAGCTCCCAAAATAGTGCAGAAGGGGAGGCCAGGATCCTGGATAACGGCCTGTTCTGAGGGTGAGGGGGCACTGCAAGATTCAGAGCTGAAGGAGAACAGAAAGTAGTAAGGATGGCAGAAATGAAACCATGCCAACGACTGAGTTGGAATTTCACTATGTCTCTGCCTGGGAAGAGGAGATGGGGTTGAGGAGGCTTGACTTGCTGGGGAGAGAGGCTACTATGCAAGACGGGCATCAGAGATCCAGGTGAGAGGCTCTAAGACTCAGGGAGGCTCTTGCAGCGCAGGGCTTTGGTGAGAGGGTGGAAGGCGGTCAAGCGGAGAAGACAATTTCTCATCTTCCTCACCCTGAGGCTGGGGGGGTCCCAAGTGAAGCCTTCTGGTGGGGCTTTGTTCATTCCTCAGCAAACCCACAGTACTATTCTCAGCTATGGAAGAGCAACTAAAGGGTCCTATCCAAAGGAACATACCACCCCTCCCCCCACAGTGGGGCGGGGCAGGAACTTCCACGGTAGGGAAGTCTTCTCCAAAGCCCCAATATGGCTCGCTCCAGCTTGAACTCCTAGCACTGGAAGACTGCCCTCTCTCTACATCTTGCAGCCTTCACCACTGCCACCTAGTTCTGGGTGGGCCCAGAAGAGAAGGAATTAACACCAGTGAGACCTGCACTTTCCTCCACTAAGGTTCCAAAGAACTTTTCCTAGACCTTCGGTGTCACAATCAGCCAAGGAGACCCAGGTAACTTTGCTGAAGGAAACAGAACCCAGACCCCAGAAGGCTGCCTAGAGGTTCCTGACAACCAGAGCCCAGTTCCCGCAAGCTAATCTAAGACCTGAGGGTAGCAAGATCCCTGGACCTTCCCTACCTATTTGAGCACCCCATTAGGAGAACTGAAGAGTTGTGTAGGGGCCCCTTGCCAACATGGCTCCAATGGGAGGCTATCCAAGAAGAGGCCTAGAGGTCCTACTTTCTCTGCTGCACCTATCACTAAGGCTTTGAGGTTTGCAGGGCTCAAAGGTGAGCTTCCTGTTTGCTACCCCACCCCCCATGAAAAGCACTGCCAGTGTTAGAAATCCCCCAGCAAGAGTCAGAGGACCATCCTTTGGACTCGGTCCGGGTACAGCTCTCTAAAGACCTCCCAGTCGATGTCCACGCACCCATTTCACAGAAGGGAAAGCAGACGCCCTGGAGAGCTGCAGTCACACACCTACATGTCAGGGCTCCTTACACAGCAATTCGGCTGTCATTGGACCTTTCTCCAGCTTCTCCTAGAGATGACACCAGATTCTTTCCAGCATCAGCCTGGCACAGCCAGGCAACCCCAGGCAGGGCATGGAGTGGGCAGCCAGCAATAATAACAGGGCCTGCGACCTGTAGGAGGTGGTGGCAGAGGAAGCGAGGCCTGACTATTTCTGGCCTGGGCACACCCACTGGCCCCTGCCAACGCTGGCTGGTGTTGCAGGCCTCGGGCTTTGCCTCCTTCCCAAATCCCAGGAGGGGCGGGGAGAGAAGTGGGTTGGAAGGCCCAAGGGGCGGGGGCTTAGGCTCAGGGGCGTGGCGGCGTCCCTGGCCCATCTCGGCCTCCTCCGCCGCACAGCCGGGTGCTGCACTGCGCTGCGCTCGGACCCGGGACCGCCAGCCTTGCTCCTGCTCGCTCGAGTCCCGCGGGCGCCCACGCACCCGACGGGCATGGACCCGAGCCGCGACTTCCTGACCCTGCACGGTGAGTGCCCGGCCCGCGGGCGGGGGATCCTGCAGTCCTGGGCCGTCTGTGAACCTCTTTGCCACAATGAAGAGATCTCAGCCCGCCGCCCTGGGCGGTCCCAGACTCGTCCCCACTTATAGCCTGTGGGTTCGGGGAGCGGTGCGAGTCTGCAGACTTCCCCTTCGGGGACTCCCCCTTATTCTGGCACAAGAGGCTGGGCTTCCCGGAGCCCAGACCTCATGAAAGGGACTGAGGGAGAAACCACACGCATTAAAGTCTGTTCTCTAGTCCTCCTAGAGGCTCCTCAAAGCCCAGGCGGCGGGCGTGGCTGGGCCTCGTCCGGCCGCGAGTGCGGCGGGGCGCGGGCGTAAGCGGTGCGGCGAGGAGGTGTGCAAGTTTGGCGGAGGTCAGATCCAGCAGCTTTCACTGCCCGGAGCCACCCAGAGGAGCACCGGCCCTTTCGGGCGGGTCTGGCCAGGTCTCAGCTCCGAATCTGTGCGGCTGCAATCCTTTGTCCAGTCGAGCTTTGTTTCCTCCCCCGGGTCAGCTCCTTGCCTTACCGTTGTCCCAGCAACGGGGAGGAACGTCGAGTTCCTGACTGCAAGGTCTGGAGGCCTCAGGGAGCTGAGGGGAGCAACCCGCCATCTGTGCTTCAGGCTGGGAACTCACCCGCACTTGCAGTCGCTTTGCCCTCTGGTCCCCTGGGGTCATCGGCCAGTTCAGCAAACCCTGCCTCTCTCACACCGATCACCGCCTAACTAACTATCCCTGTTCTTTCCCGTGCCTTGGGGGTTGAGACTCTAGTGTCCACTGCCCACCCACCTGAACCATTCATGGAGCTAATTGATAGGGAAGAGGAAGGCAGAGCCCTCCAGCCCTCATTTCAGTGCCCCTAACAGTGTGCCCATTGACCAGCCCTCAGGCTGTGCTTCGCACTGCATCCTCAGGCCCCAGAGAGACGAGGTAGGGATTTCTCAAAGCTGTTTCCTCCTGCTGGGTCCAGGGATCCCTGCCCCTTCCCCTGCTTCATCTCTCTTAATGACCGGAGGTGTCATTAGTGCTCCTGACACACCAGTGTGAAGAGAGCTGGGAGCTCGGAGGCCCACAGTGGAGACCCCTGCCTTCTCCCCCAACGCACGTTAGCTAGCCAGTCCACTCTGCAAAGTTCCATCTTTTCCCTGCCTGCCTCACACACAGAACTCCTCAAAGCCTTCCTGTTGCTTCTGACAGGACGGCAGCTTCAGCATTTGTGAGCACGGTCTCCCCACTAGGTGTCTCCACCTTTGCCCCACTTCCCTTGTGGGCAGCCCTGCTCTTTCCCCTGGAGGAAGACACATGCAGGTTCAGTCAGAGCCTCCCACTCCGGTGCCAGGGGCTGACCACCCTGGCTCGTCCTGTGTAAAGTCATGCTATCAAATTCATGACACAGTCTCAGCCCTCCCTTTGGGGCTAGCATGAACACTGGGACCCTGAACTGAAGTCCTGCTGTTTCTGGTTTGTCACCCAAATCACCTCCTTAAATTGCCTTCTCACCGCACTGCAGAGCAGATCAGGAAGACTCTGCCAAGGAGAACTGGTGATGCAAGGGGTGGTCATCAAGCCCTGCACACAGTGTGTTACAGGACCACACGCTCTGGCTTGTGGTCTGTGGTGGGAGTGCCCACTGAGTTCCCCCATTTACTAGGGGTTTACAGGTTTACCTAGATATGAGATGTCCCTTCTCACTTTGCCCCTTGTTGATGCTGGAAGCAAAGTACCCAAGCTCAGTTTTGGTTTTTTCTTGTCACACAAATACCTTTAATTCTTTGTGCTGCTATTTCTTCATCTGTAAAACAGAGGCTAAACACTATCTGCCTCAAGGATTGGGGTAAGGACTGAATGAGGTAATGCCAGTCAAGAAATTTATAATAGCACCTGGTGTCCAGAGAGTACTGTGTTCACGTAGGATGCCCCTTCCCAAGACACCATACCTTGTGCACTGCTATCTTCAGTTCTTTGGGAGATGCTGGGCTACCATGGAGTAATCCCTAGCCAGCGAAAATGTAACCAGAACTGCATTCAGAAACCAAGGAACACTTGCTGGTGCCTCTGAAGCCCTCCAATTCATCCTGCAGTTTCATCCTTCTCCCCTCCCCAGCCTACTTCCTCTACTGTCCATACTGTAGCTAGGCTCCCACAGGTCCCCAAGTATGCCTGAAAGGGTGTCACCTCCCAGGACCCTCCCCTTCACTGAACACATTCACTGCCACTAACCTTTCCCATACTTCTCACCCTTACCCTATTTCAAGAACTGATATTTATGAAAGTGGAAGGTAAAGGCTTAATATTGGCCTCAGTTGACCTGGAGTCCGATTCTGGCTTTGTTTCTATTTACTGTGCCATCCCTTTGCCCTTCTGGCCTGGTTTTCTCAACCATGGGATAGCAGTGTATATTTTACAGGAGATCTTGAGAGGATAAAAACATACCCTGGGTTTAGGACAGCTAGATTACCCAAAAAAGCAAGTCTCCCCAGAGGATGGCCAGCTCCCCAGCCTCAGTTCTGTTTGAGAGTTGTCTGTCCCAGATGTGTATGTATGCAATCAGATGAAGCATACAGACCTCCTTGTGTTTATGTTTTTAAATGTATGCAATAAACCACATAAGAACTCAAAGGGAGGAAGTTATATTGAGATGTGACTCTATCCACATGTCTTTTGGACGTCCTTCTTCAAGTTAAGAGCCCCTTATAATACAGTATATCCTTACACTCTGTGCCTCTGACTCCAAGTGAAGAACTTCTTTTCTGTGTCTAGGTTTCAGCCCCTCTACACTAACATACCTTGCTGGTTATTCTCAGTGGTGTGACCTTAGGCATGTCACTATGCACTGCAGTTTTCTGTTATTATTGCCTTGCTTTTCTGAGCCAAAACTGGCTTTGCTAAGTGACTCATTGTTTGTGCTTCAGTGAGGCCAATCAGGGAACTCTTCAGAGGCAGAGAGTAAAAGAGAGAAATGAGTCAGGCCCTTGGGTGGTGTCCTGACCTTGGCACACAGTAGGAGTTCAATAAATAATTGCTGGGTGAATGAAAGAGAAGTTGTAAGGCACATGAAAGGACCCACTGTTACCCCAAGCACATTGGCAGCACAGTTTTGTACAAAGTTACTGTCGTTCCCATCTATATTCATCAAGGCAAGCCTGAGTTAATAGGCTGCTTTTAAGGTCAGCATTTATTTTTCCTAAGACTTCTACTTGCATCTGGGGACATGGGGATTAACTCCACTAAGATGGGGAAAGTGAGGAAAGAAAACAGGTTTGCCTCACAAAGTGAAACTTGCAAGCTAGGTCACAATGAATTCGTTGAATAATTGACATTAAAATATTTGGTGGGGGCAGGCAGATAGCTCAGCAGTCTGTCTGCCTGGCAAGAGCAAAGACCCCGGTTCAATCCTTCCTACAGCGTGCCATGCCTGCCCCGCTTTGAGCTGGCCACTGAAACCCAGCTTGTGGTACACGACTGTACTCTCAGCACCGTGGAGGCTTAAACAGAAGAATCACTACAAGTCCGAGCCAAATACATAATATCAAATATATTTTGGTGGCTTCTGTTTACTGACCCAGCCCCAGTCCCCAGCTCTGCCTGGCCCTGTCCCAGTCGATTTTCAGCTGAATTCTGCAGCCCACAGGGAGTTTTCCTCCACAGCTGTATCCTCCTGCCTCCCGCAGCCCCCGCGCCAACCTTGGCGACCCCGGCCAGCCTCGGAGCGGGTGGGCTCTGATCGCTCAGTTCAGGTTCTGCTCCTGCCCCGCACTGCCTCCTAGGCTGAGATTCATCCCCTCCCTGACCAGACTGCGCCTTTCCAAAGCAGAATCCTCTGGGTCTTGCCTCCTGGACCCTGGCTCCGCCCGGATCTGTTTCCAGGATGTGCGCTGCCACCACGTCCACGTTGCCTCCTGGGCTGTGCATCCCGGCCTGAACCCCGCCTTCCTAGCCTGATTCCTCTTCCTCGCTCAGTTTTTCGGCTTCCTAAATTATGGCGTTGCCCCACTGGGCCTCCCTAGCCCAGCCCCTCCTCGGCCCTGCCTTCTGGACTCTACTCCCACCCTTTCCCGCCTGCAGTCCGCTCTCGACACCCTCGGGGAGCGTCCGCCCCGCCCCTCTGGGGTGGCCCCGCCCTCTAGGAGTGGCACCACCTCCTCGGTCTGGCCCCGCCCCTTCTGTCCAGATTTTTCTGTGGCGGAGCCTCTAGGACTGCAGCTTCGCCCCATACCCCCGCCTTCTCCCGGGTTCTAGCTCCGCCCTTTCACCTGGCTCGTTGGGCGGTTCCGCCCCTGACCCAGGCAAGCTTCCACAGACTACACAGGTCCGTCCAGGTTCCTGCTTCATGAGGCAGAGGCGCTGTGGAACACTATGCAGTGCCTGGGGGGCCGGAGCCGGAGCCGGCGCCTGAGCCGCTCCAGGGAGCTTTACTTGGAAGAGCAGAGCCTGAAGGTGGCAGCACTCAATGGGCAGAGGCTGGGTAAGGTTCCTGGGTGACACTGAGAACTGTAGCGACTGAAAAAGCAGCTGGGCAGGACACAGACCGCTTGTCCGTGGGGGTCACCTGCTTTTGACAGGACGTGGAGCCTTTGTTTCTTCTGCACTGTTTGTGTTGGTAGTAGTGACACGGGAAGAGAGTAGTGGGGCGTATGGTTACCCCATCTCCTGATCTACCCTAGCCCATCCCAAACTCACCACCCCTTGTCATCCCAAACCAGGTCAGCTAACAGATTTCTGAGGCACCCCTGGATGTGTGGCCCAGAGTGTACTTGGGATGGCTGTGTACCCCCAGAGGTGATTTGCAGGACTGTGTGGGCCCCAGTGTGGTGCTGTGCAAATGTGTGTCTGTGTGTGACAAGTGTGACACACAGATTCTGTCGCTTGTGCAGCTATTGCTGCCACAGCTGTCGTCCTGCGCAGCTATTGTTAGTGGTGGTGTTGTGCAATGGTGTGTAACCAAGTGTGTGATGGTGTGGTACCAGGGTATCTGGTACATAACCCAGAGTGATGGAAGGTGAGCCAGCGTGACTGTGTGGCTGATGTGGCAGCAGGCCACCCAAAGTGACCGAGTTACTCTGTCATTCAGTGTTACATGGGATTTTTCATGCTATTATTCTCTGGAAGGGTGTTTTTGGATTGGTGGCTGGGTAAAGTAATGTTTCATAGCCCTGATCCTGTGGGCAGATAGCCTGCTTCTGAGTCCCAACTCCACTGCACAACTTCCTTTAGCCTCATTTTCTTCACTTGTAAAATGGGCCTAATGATTCTGCCTTCCTTTTAGAGTTGTTGAGGGATCAAATATATGTGCTACAAAGAGTATGTTATTCAAATATTAGCTATCATTAGTGTGGCTACTATTATCATCACAATAATGATGTCTTGCATTGTATTGTGTGCTATATGTGACTAAGGGTTGCACTGTGTAAATCCAAGTAACAGTGTGTAGTTTGGGGATGTAGTGTGGCTCACTGTCCCTTCAGTAGTATGCCTGACATTGTGTGATTGTGTGTGGTGGCCTGTGTCAGGGTGTCTGTGCGACTGTATCCCAGGGCAGCCTGGCATGGCTGTGGATCTCAGGCCCAGTATGCCCTCATTCTGTATCACCTTAGAGACAGGTGTGCAATGAGAAGGTGCCTTCTAGCTTCTCACTGGCACCTGTACCTGGCTATTTCCCTGGGCAGCTAACCTGAGCATGTTGTTGAAGCTTTGGCATCAATCCAGGGCCCCTGAGCCCAGAGCCTCTCCTCAGCCGTCTTCTAAGAAAGCCCTGCAGGTGACTGAGGGAACCTGAATGCAGAGGTCCACAAGCTCTGCATGCTCAGGGAGCAAGGGCAGAAGGGCAGGTAGCCCAGAGGCCTTGGGGACAGAAGGGCCCCCACTGAGGTTGGGCAATGGAGGCACCTGCCCACGTTTGCCAGTGGCCCAGAGAACGGTGACTGTCAGCTTTCTGGGATTAGCTATCCCACCTAAGACTGAGGTCTACTGCCTGCAGTCCTGTCAGCCTGGGCCTTATCTCTGCCCAACCACAGACAGGTTGCAGTTCCACTCCAGGACAGGATGAGCATGTTATCCCTTCATGGTGTTTTCCAGATCAGAAGGAAGGATGTCACCCTCTACTTCCTGACACCCTCCACCATTCCCACCTGACCTTGTCAGCCAAGGCTTGAGCTGAAGTGTGCCAGCTTAGGGGGAGGGGTGCTGGCAGATGAACTATTTCTCCCAGTAATACCTTAGCCACAGAAAGACAGTGGAATTTCCCAGTGGAGACCACATGTAGCTGTTTCTCTTGACAGCCTGGGAACTCCCTTGTCCTCCTGGTTGTATTAAGCTCCTCAGATACGCCAACAGTTCAGAACATTCTGTGTGGACCCCAATGCCCATGCTAAGGCAGAATGTCTTCTGGAAGTGGTAGACAGATCTATGACAGAAATGTGGGAAGCTCTCATCAGACCACCACCTCCAGAGCTGATGAGAGAACAGAGGCACAGAAAAGAAAAGAAGCCAATAAAGCCATTAGAGAGTTGATGGCTTGAGCCTCAGTCCTCACTGGAAGTCCCAACATGAGAAAGATAGAGAAGGTGTAATAGCAGAGGCCCGGGACAGTCGTCCAGGATTTCCAGTGAGCCCTATGGATTTATAGAGCAGGCTAGCTGGGGGCAGAGAGAATGGAGAAAATAGGAGAGGATATCTGAGGTTGGGAATCTGGTTCAGAAAAGAAAACAGCTGTGGCTTTGTGAGGGCTCCACCATGAAGGCCTAGGCACAAGGCCTAAGACTGGACCCAGGGCTCCCTGATGCCAGCACTCTGCTAGAACACCATGATAGAGATTCCTGGTTGGCCACAAGTTTGAGAGTAGAATTTGAGAACAGAGTTGAGGTGGTCAACTGGCTCTGAACAGAGCTGACCACTGGGCTATAACAGCTAGGGTAACACACACACCCTTATAGATGTATCCATCTCTGTATTACATTGGTGGATCATTAAGGTGCAGAGTGAAGGTCTCCTTTACTTCTCCCAGAAGTTCGCATCTTCTGAGAAGCAGTACCTCATGAGGGGTCAAGCTTGGGGTCCCTTTGGTGCCTCCTGCGATGGCCCAGGCCTCGTCTGGACATCTTTGGGAGCCCATGCCTCAGCAGCCTGCAGCCCTAAGGGCAGCAGCAAGTGGGACAAGCAGTCAAGGTTCTGGCCTGCCTGTGGGCTCTGCCTCCACTTCTAAAACAAGGCTGCCTTGTGCCCTAAGGAGTTCCAGATTCAGGATTCTTGGCGATGGCAGTTGGGTGGGAAGGGACAGGTGCGTCCCAGAAGGCTAAATACAAGCTGCAGTGGCCTCACTATTCTCTTCTTCTGAGAGCAAAGATCAGAGACCTACTCAAAAGTAGACTCTAGTCAGGGGTGGGGGAATCAGGGAAGAGGGATGACAGAGATAACCAAAGGGTCCATCAGCAAGTGCAAAGTTGATACTCAAAACTACAGCTGGTGTTGCCTCAAGACCTCTAAGTTGAGCATCATCTCATTTAAACTTAGAACTCCCTCTTGACATGGGTGCTATTATTTTCCCATCTTATGGACAGGAAAGCAGAGGCCCTGCCCTATAGGGCCACTTACCCAGGTCACACAGCCAGTCAGAAAGGATGCTGAAACCTAGGCAAAAATGATTGTGAGATTGTTGAGCTCCTTAGTGCACTGGGGTTCATTGCATCTATCTTAGTCTTTTCTCCTTACTGGGACACAATATCCAACACTCCAGAATTAAAGAAGAGGTCTTTTTTTATTTGCAGCTAATAAAAGTGACAGTTCATAGTGCACTGGCTCCAAGACTGGATGGTATGACACTGGGGTGTGTTGGGTAAAGCTGCTGGCCTCATGGTGAGGGGAAGCAGGGCAAGACGGGAGAACCAGGAGAGGGAGGCAAACCTTGCCAGGCCATGTCCCCAGCACCTTTTCAGCCAGACCTCACCTTCTTACAGAGGTCATCCATAAGCCCCAGTGAGCCAATCACCTTCCAAAGCCTCCCTGTGAGCACACACAGCTCTAGGGATATCGTGGCAGAAACCTTCCCACCATCTGGGTCAACTCTTCTTCCTTGCTTTACCTGGTCTGTTAGTCCCAGCTTCCTTCACCAGTGGTCCTCAGCCTTTCTAATGTCGTGGCCCCGCAATACAGTTCCTCATGTTGCGGTGAGCCCAAACCAAAAAATAATTTTGGTGGCTACTTCAAAACTGTAATTCTGCTACAGTTATGATTTGAAATGGCGACCCCACAGGTTGAAAACCGCTGCTTCAGACCTCTGTGTGAGACCAGGAGGGCTTCACCTCATCATTAAGAACTTATTTCCTAGGGTCCTCGTCCTCCAGAAAGCAGGGAGTCCTAAAATAGTTGCCCTTCCTTTGGTATCCAGCTGTGGGCAGGCAGGTCCCCATGGCTAAGTGTGGTCCTGGGTTGGCAGTTGTCCTGCTGTATGCACAGACACCTCAGCTGGTGGCCAGAGAAGACTTACTGGAGGAGGTAGGGCACTAGGAACGAGTTGGAACGTGGATGGAGCGGGGAGTACACAGAGCCCTGAAGATGAGGCTCACAAAAACTGGGCTCTGAAAGGGTCCAGCCATGGGTATGCCCAGTGTGGAACTGAGGACAGCGGGGGCAGTGGTAGAGGAAGTAATCTCTTACCAGTATTGGCCCCCTAGGTCTGCAAGATGACAAGGACCTACAGGCCCTACTTAAGGGCAGCCAGCTCCTGAAGGTGAAGTCCAGCTCATGGCGAAGAGAACGTTTCTACAAGCTGCAGGAGGACTGCAAGACCATCTGGCAAGAGTCTCACAAGGTCATGAGGTCCCCAGAGTCTCAGCTGTGTGAGTGTTCTGGGCCACATGGAAGGGGTCAGAAAGCAGGGGGTAGGGGGATCCATCATGGTCCATGGCCGCAGATGGGCATCATTCATGTAGGCAGCACAAGAAATGAGGCAACAGCCTGGCTGGGGTCAGAATAGGAGCTGGTTAAACCACTTTTAGGGAAATTGAGGCTCAAACTGGGTTGAAGGTAGGGACCGAGGAACAAGGGCCACAAGTGCTAAAACTCTTTGGGGCAGTGGGGATACACAGCCATGGAGGTGGATGGGGACAGCCAGACTTAGATCAGGGAGGGAGCTGACAGGGTTGCCTGATCTCACAGGCATCAACCCTGGCAGATGTGGGAAGGAGGCTTGTTGGGTGGGTTAGCATTGCAGGTGTGGTAGGCCAAAAGCCAGGCCCAAAGTCCAGAGGCAGATAAGGCACTTCCGGGTATGAGGTGGAGCCACAGGAGATCCTCCCTGGGACTTGAGCCCAAAGAGCTTAGGGTGGAGGTGGCTGGGACATACAGAGACATCCCATGCCTGAGGTCCTCCTTTAAGAATATGGGCCTGAGGGCTTTCTGGAAATTCCAAAAAAGGCCCAGGGCAGCAGATGGAGAAGCCTGCCCTGCAGTACCTTAGGAAGGAAGCTCTGCTATATTTCGCCCTCTAATGGAGGAGTTCCCTAAAAAAATATTTTTAATGGGATGATCCCTTCTGGGGTTATCCCTTCTTTGATTTGGTGGAAACATTCTGGACTGATGCCATATGAAAATGTTATCTACACTGCCCACTATGGAAGCCACCCACCACAAGAGGCTATTCAGCCTTTGAAATGTGGCTGGTGTGGCTAAAGACGTGATGTCGTCATCGTTCTTTGGCTAATTTGTATTTAAATAGTGACAGGTACAGTTGACTATTAGTTGGACAATGCAGACAGGATCTTACAGTCCGGGCTTCCCAAAGCTGAGACCCCTGAAAGCCCTTAACCCTTCATCTACTCCCCCTGGACTAGGGCTCTGGGGAGACAGAGTGAGCTGGATAACAGGTCTGTGGGAATGAGACCAGACACAGTGCCCGACACGAGGTAGAGGACAAGCTTAGCATGAGAAAGAAGTGGCTCAGTCCCAGGTATGTGGTTGTGCCGGGGGTGCCTTTTACCCAGGAGAAGGTATGGCTGTGGCCTGTGGTGCGGCCCAGGGTAAGGCAGGACAGGAGTAAACGCAGGTGAGGACAACCTGAATGGGCCCTTGGACTGCGTGCAATGAATGCTTCCGGGAAGGGTCTGAAGAGATGAGGCTCTTAAATGTTCTCAGCCGACTGCCCTGAGCCCCTGCCCTGCCTCATTGTACACGAGGGACCTCTGACCTTGCCTGGGCCTATGGCGCCAGGCAGCCTCCTTCTCTGGCTGGGCTCCTGCCCTGATAGTGGGTTTCCTGTTACACGCTGGCCAGGGCGTCACAGTGGGAACAGGGATCTTAGGTTTGGAGTTCACCCCCTGTCAGTACACATCCCAGCTCATCAGTGTGTTCTTAGGGCTTTCTGGTGGATGACTGAAGGGGTAGGATAAGGAGCAGCAGACGCCATCAGGAGCCCCAAGCTGGGCTGGGGCAGGGTGAGAGCCTCACACTAGGACAATTGTGAGCAAAGGACAAGAAGTGCATTCCAAGCAGGAGACCCAGTGTGTGGTGGGGAGCACACATGAGTGCCTGGCTAAGGGCCTGTACCCTGAGGGAGAGCCAGGTCTGGGATACAGATGTGCTTAGGTTCAGAGTGAAGCCTGAAGAGGCTTTCTTCCAGGTCGAAGACTTCTGAGCCCCATCTTTCTCTTGGGGTGAGCTCTGAGACAGTTGTCCTCAACTGCACTCTACTTCACTGTGGGAGTGGAGCATCTCCCATTTCTCTTTGGTTCTGGTTCTTCTTCCCCAAAACCCACCCTTGTGCCCATGCTGACAGCTTCCCAGATAGACAGGCTTTATCAGCAGCAAGGGGAGCTGGGCTTTTTCTTCTGGGGAGGTGGAGGTTCCAGGGCCCAGGCTTCCTGTTTCCATTCCATTCCCAGCTTAGAGGAGTTGCAGCTCCCCAGGAAGGGGTCTAGGGAGGCCCAGAGGGATTAGATAAGGATATGCTCTGCACCCTAGATGGCCCAGGTCTCACATGTCCCACTCCACATGTGGACTTTTAGCCACAGCCTGTTTAGGACCAAGGACAGATGGGAGAGGATGGCTTAGGATGGGGGTGGAACAGGGAAGAGCCTGGCTCCTGCTGCTGAGTGCTTGGCATGAGCCTGGCTGCTGACACTGGCACTGAGCCAGGATCTGCAGGACTATAGGGGCTGGGAGTGATGGGTAGATAGGGTCTTGGCTCTCACCAAAGCCTGGAAGCCTGGGCTATGACAGGAAGGCCCTCCCTGCAGCTACGGCAGACAGCGTGATAGGAGCTCTCAGATCCCTCTGCTCTGCCTCTCTGGACTCCAAAAGGCAGGGCCTTCTTTCCTGCAGCCCTCCGGGGGGCTCCAGGAAGTTAGCAGGCACAGACACACATTAGGCAAGGCCTTGTCCATGCTCTAAGGCAGGTACTGCTCCTTCTGGCTTTGGTCCTCTGTCCCCAGACCCAAGGCCAGGGCTGACTGTGGGTGGGTCAGAAGAAGGACCTGGAGCCTCTGGTGTTGCGGGAGGCATGGGCCCAATGTCCAGCACAATCGAGAGCCTACTTGTCTGATCTGTCCCTGTCTCTGCCTAAAACTCTGCCCTCTCCTAGTCCTCCCGCAGGGAGGGGTTGTCCCCCTGCCACTGAGACAGGCAGCAAGCCTCGGGTCCTAGGCATCCTTGCCACCCTAAGGTCTCTGTCTCTCCACTCTGGTTTCCATTCTGCCCACTATGATTGTCCTGCGCCCTGTCTCCACCTCAGTCCTTGGCCTCCCCTTTGCCTTTGTCACCCCATCTCTGTCTGCCTACTCAAGGCCTAAACTCTGGGCCAAGCTGTGTGTCTAATCTGTGCCCCCTCCACTATGGCCTTGCCCATGTCAAGGGCAGAGATGCCCTGTGAGGATGTCCTCGTACCATGCCCTGCCCCCCCCCTCACTTGTCCCTGCAGTCTCCATTGAGGACATTCAGGAGGTGCGCATGGGGCACCGCACCGAGGGCCTGGAGAAGTTTGCCCGGGATGTGCCCGAGGACCGGTGCTTCTCCATCGTCTTCAAGGACCAGCGCAATACACTCAACCTCATCGCCCCATCTCCAGCTGACACCCAGCACTGGGTGCTGGGTCTGCGCAAGATCATCCACCATTCAGGCTCCATGGACCAGCGGCAGAAGCTGCAGCAGTATCCTCTTGGTCGGCCTGCGGACAGCACAGAATTGTCCCTTGGGCTTCTGCATTTGGAAGCTGGATGAATCAATTTGAGTTGCTGTAACTAAATACCACAAACCAGTGGTGGTGAACCTGTGGCCCATGTCCCACAGTGAGTGTTGATATCACTGAAAGCTCTAACAGGTTCACCACCACTGCCGCAGACTAAGTGACTGATACAAGAGAAATGTATTTGTATTTTCTTATTCTCAACCTGAAAGCTGGACTTTTATCCAAAATCGGGGTATTTGTGATAAGAGCCTGGTGAGTGCTCCTTTCCCAGCAGGTGGCTGCAGGTGGCTTGCCTTCTTGTGTCCTCGCATGGCAGAAAGAGTGACAAAGCTTTCTGGTGTCTCTCTTATAAAGGTGCAGTTCTGTCATGATGGCCACACTCTCACGACCTTATTTAAGCTGCTTACCTCCCACAGCCCCATCGCCAAACACCACTGCATTGGAAGTTCAGCCTTTAGCATGTGTACTCTGGGGAAATACAGTTCAGTGTCAGCAAAAAGGAGATGAGAGGTCCCAGACCCATCCTTACTCTGACCCAAGGCCAGCAGCTC
>PVJA010019839.1:0-37802 GCA_004027025.1 Myocastor coypus
TTTTTTTTTTTTTTTTTTTTTTTTGTATCTTCCAGGGTCAAATGCCCTCAGGATTAAATTTGAGACCATAGAATGTACTTTGTAGAACTGTTGTTAGTGTCAGCCTTCAGGACGAGTCACGGCCATTGCTTGGCTATTTTGCTTTCTGTGAAAGCCTGAGAGAATGTTTTTCTCTGGGTGAATCTCCTTAGACGCACTGCAGTTCATTCATCCCTTTCCCCTAATTTGAAGACAACATTACGCAATACAGAAACAACTGTCAACTTCCTATTGCTTTGTTGGGTGAAGTTCTGTATCATTTCTAATGGTTTTATTTACTATTTTGTATTCTCCTTAGATAATAAAAAAAAGTTTTGTGCTTGTATTGTGTAGACAGGATCTCATGCCTTGACTCTGAATGAATAGGAAAACATTATACAATGTATCAACTATATTAACTGTGACAATAACCTGCTTTGAAACCTGGTTTCATTGTCATGTTTATCTTTTTTATAAAGGAAGACTGGGATAGAGGAAATGAGAAAAAAATACACATACAAGATAGGCTAATTATACTACAAATTTGTATTAGTTTATTGAAAAGATGCATAAACATTTAATTATTTGATCCATCTTGCATACCTATAGCTGCTTATCTGAGCAACAAATTTGATTATGACAATATGCAATATAACAAGCATTAATTTCCTGTTCTTTTAAATAATTTTTTACATTTACTTATTTATTTATTTATGTGATACAAGGTCTTGCTATGCAACTCAGCCTCCTTGTGTTCCTCCTGTCTCAGCCTCCCCAGCCCTGGGATGACAGGCCTGCACTGCCATACCTTGTTTCAGTGACTGGCACAATGCAGGGTCCACATGGCATATGGTAGCAGTAACTGAACTCGGGTCCTTGAGCTTGCGGGGCAAGCACTTAGACTGCTGATCTATTTCCTGGCCCTAGTTTCCTATTCTTGTGTTGAAGCTCTGTATCACTTTTTTGTTGTTGTTGCTTTGTGTTTGTTTTTGTCTTTGTTGTTTTTTGCCCTTTAAAATAAAATAAAGAAAAACGAATAGAACAATGACTGGAAGAGGTGGGGCAGGGGAAGGTGGGAGGAAGGGCGGCTGGATAGCAGGTACAAGAGTGCATCTGGCCAGAAGCACAAAATGCAGGGGACAGCAGCGTGACTGTGGGGTATGACAACCTTCGATGCTTTTATGCAGAATTACAAGAGATGAATTCGAAGCCTCCAAACACAGGGAAATGTAAAGATGGAAGGGCTGATTACCCTCCTCTGCTCACTGCACACTGTAAACACACTGGATCACCAAAATTTACCCAATAAATATGTGCAATTAGAAATTAAAGAGAAAGTCATAAAATTGGGAGAAAAAAAATAAAGTTTTTCTGTGTAAGAACTGTAACAGTCCCCCAGCTATGAATGCCTGTTTGGAGGCACCATCTCCCCCATGGTTAGCAATCAGAACTTCTCACCGGCCCCAGTGGCCTAAGATCGTAGGGTAGCTCTGCTGAGCTGGTCTCTCCATTTCTGAGAAGTTATGATGAACAGCCACATTCATTCTTCATCAGTGAGGCTCTGCGGATGCTCTACTTCATTTTTCACTCACTTCTCCAGGTACTGAAGCAACGGTTTTCACCTCCCCCACCTTTTTAGAGCCCTGCTGCTCACACTCACCAAGAGGCTTTCTGGTGTCAGCTTGGAGGGGTGTCTTCTTTGTGTGGCCATGAGCTGTGCACCCTTCTCCCCTCTGCACAGTCTGATCTTGGGAATTGCCCCTTTTGCTAGCTTCCACGTAAGGACAGCAGGAAGGTGTCGTTGTCAAGCATGGAACAGAAGGGTTAATAATAATCAGAATTTCTAGGACTTTGAGGTTGGCCTCCAGAACTGGGATAAAATGAATTTCTGTTCTTTAAAACTTCTAGTCAGAGAAACTTTGCTAGGGCAGCCCAACAAGATGAGTAAAAGTACAGAAAACTACTGGACAAAGTCAGCTAGAATGTTGCACATGTTCTGCTCCTGTCCTGAGCACAGACTGTGCTCCAAGCTCTGCTCGGCAATGTGCTCAGTAGGCACTGGCCGGCTCTGTGGGGGAGGCAGCTAAGCAACGACCAGCGAATCCACCCGCTTAACTCTTGTCATCTCCCCAAGACTTATTAGCACTCTGGGTATCAATGCACTAAGAATGAATAATACCTTGGATGACATCAGCTTCCGCCAGCACGGGAGAGGTTTCCATGGCAATGGCTGGAGCTTTTCAGAGCACAACACAAGGGCCATGCATGCTGTGCTCAACAGCCGGGGCGGTGGGTTCACTCCAGGAGGAGTCACTTGCACAGCGCGCATGTTGGTGATTCCGCTGCGTTCTTCTGAATATCAAAACTTTGGCTGCTGTACTGGGAGCCTTGGCAGATTTACAGACGCACTAACCCTCATTTTCAGAGCCTGGCTTTGTTTGTTCTTCTTTCTTTCGAGGAGCCGTGTCTTGAGCAGGTTCACAGGGCTTCTAGCTCCAGTGCCAACTTGAGTTCTCTCACCCAGCCCAACTCTGCTTAACATTGCAAATTCAGCAGATCTCCCCTCCAGTCACAGAGAAATTATTTTGTTGTTCTTGTTCATTATATTTGACATTTGCTGTCTAATAGCTATTGCCTCTACAGATTTCCTGAAGCTTCTAAATGCTACAGTTAAAATTATTGGGCTCCAAGTAATGACCTTCTCTTCCTATTGGTCAAGCTCTAAAACAGAAGAGAGGAAGGAAAGTATGCTGGCTGATCTCCTCTGGGAAGAAGCAGACTTCATTTCAATGGAGAAAAGTGACCAACTCCAGGAGGATTGGCTGAGTGCATCCAGTCGGAGCTGCAACAAAGGACACTATGTGATTGGATGACATGTACACTGATGTTTGTGTAACTCAAGTCTGAAGACTGTGGTGTCAAAGAAGAGTCATTTGCTCCTGAGGCTGCAGAGTACTGGGAGCAGAACAAGCCCTTGCAGCCTTTGCAGATCTCAGCAAGGCATTTGTTTTTTTCCACAAAGCACCTATCAGTGTCTTGCATGACTTCTGTACATAAAACTTCGAAATTCTCACTTGGGCAGAAATGTCTGGCATCCTGATGTTTGTTTGCAGTCCTGGAAAGTCATGATTGGTGGGTCTCAGTCACACCCGGGTCTGGAGAAAGGAGACTAGCACATTGGGGTGCCTGAATGTGGTTGGCTCCCATGGGAGCACCTTACTGGAGGCATGTGGTGGAGATACAGAATGGATGCAGGCAGACAGGAAGTTCTTCTGATTCATTGGCATTGGCAAATGTTACGCTCTGCCTCTGCTCTCCTGGCCTTGGACTTTGTGGATCTATTCAAAATTGGGAAATACTAAGTCATCTTTTCCCCTACTGCACTCTAGCTAACAGTTTAATAAAGGTAACAGATGTGGGAAACCACAAGTGAATGCTCCTGCAAAGCTTCCTTTGCATGGGTCCATTGATCTCGTTAGACTGCATCACATGGTCCTTAGAAATGTACTTAGTTTTCACATTATCCAATTCGAACATTACGTTATAGATGAGGAAACACCACAGTCTTCAGACTTGAGTTACACAAACATCAGTGTACATGTCATCCAATCACATAGTGTCCTTTCTTTTCAGAGCAAGTTGTAATGATGTAATGACGCTCCTGAAGCCAGGATCGACTTCATCTCTCTGCAGCTCTCTGGTGGGTATTCCCAGCTTCACACTGGACTCGCGCTAATCATGTGATGTTTATGCAGAACACGACCTGACTCCTCAGGTCCTCCTTCCTCACATGACTCACTGGACTAGCAGGGAAGACCTATCCTGAGCAGCAGGAGCTGTCAGTGTCACCGTCCTTGCCGTTGTGAGCTCAGCTGGGCCTGTGGAGGTGGCCATCTCCACCTGCATCCTTTTCCACTTTATGTTGAGTCTCAAGTTCCACTTTCACAGCCAGAGGACAGGGTCTGGCTGGGACCTGTAAGGGATGCCACACCACTTGACACATGCTGAAAACCACCATCAACAAAACAACCGGGTAAAAAACACTGCCCTAAGTCCTGAGGCTGATATGACATTCGGAGGGTAGAGTGTGGAGAAAACTTCTTGGCTTTCATTAGGTAGAAAAATACAGGGTACAAATAATGTCACAGAACCCCTGAGATGGTTCAAGCAGAGCAACATCCTATTCCTCAGTGTTATGATGTGTGTATCGGCATCTCCCCAAAGCCTCATGCAGTCCTAGGGCTGCTTCTGGAGTTTCTTTATTTTATTTATGTATTTATTTATTTATTTATTTATTTATTTATTTTTGTCTTTTTGAGACAGGGTCTCACTGTGCAGTTCAGGCTGGCCTTGAGCTCACTTTTGTAGCCGAGGTTGGTCTCGAACTCACACTGATCCTCCTGCCTCAGCCTCCCGAGTGCTGGGATTACAGGTGTGCGCCACCACGCCAACTGATAATTGTGGGTGTGGGTGCTGCATCTCCCCAGGGGGCAGGTGCTTTGCTTTTCGATGTAAGGAAGGAAGAGAAGTTAGCTGCTCGGGCTGCTGCTACCTCTCCCTTCACTCTCTTGCTGCTTGCCTGCAGCCATGAACGTTTGCTCTCTGCCATGCGCCGCTCTGCATTGGAGCCAGCCAGATATGCACTGAAACCCCAGGAACTGAGCTTAATAAACCTTTCTTTCCTTCATTTTGGGTATCAGGTGTTTGTCTCAGCAACAAGAGAAGAGTATCTAAGACACTCAGTGAGCTGGTTTGAGGCATTCTCTCTGGTGCTGTAGTTGTGCCATATCTGTAAAATGGGCAAAATAACAATAAACTTCCCACGGTGCTAAGAGCACCAAATGAATGGCAGGTTGTCTGAGCACATATGGCATCAGGCCACTGTGTAAGCTGGTGCCTGGTTACCACAGGCTCCCTGGACTGGGGGGAGCAACATTTGACCTCTACAAACAGAAGGTGGACTCTACTGCTGTTGACCCATTGCAGAGGCAGCTTGGCTATCCCTGGCATGGTCTCACAGCTCTGAGCTCCTCCTTTCTGAAACGCAGTGGGCACGAGGAGCTCTGCAGCTCCTGCTCCGACTCCTGTAGCCCGTGCTCACAGCATGTGAATGACTGAGCACAAGCACCCTGAGCACGTTCTGAGGTGGGAGAGGGGAGCTTGGAGCAAGACAGGAAGCCTGAGAGCAAGCTCTGAGCCAGTGGCCTACAGAGAGCCCCTGCTTCCCGGCCTAGAGGTCCCTGGAGAATCGGGTAACGCTAATAATAGCGACTGTGGTCGTACTCGTGGCTTGTACCTGGACATTCCCCCACGGTTCACACCCTCTGATGGGGCTTGCAGGAGGTCGCTGGAGCGCGGGTGTGAGGTTCTAGAGAAGGCAGCTATTGGCTTAGTGTATTTCTGGGTGTGGCTTAATGGATTCCCTGAAGAGAGAGGACCTGCCCTACGGATGGGCACACCAGCCAATAGGCTGTGGCCTGAACGGGATGACAAGGGAGAGGAGGAGGGCCGAGGAGGGCTGGCTGCTTCCTGTCTACAGTGCCTCCAGCCGTCTCATCTGTGGTGGCCCTTGAACATGCGGCCTTGCCTTGGAACCTAACAACTGCAGACTGAAACTTCTACAAGCTGTGACCCAAAATAACCCTCTCCTCCTTTAACTTTCAGGGGCCGGGCTTTGCTTCCTACCTACGAGGAAGCGGCTAGAACACTAATCATCCCAACAGCAACTGTCCTGGGGAGCTGGGGCACCTCTAGCTGTGCCACACGCAGCCCACAGCCACCCCATACACAGCAGGCACTGTGGCTCCCTCTCATCACATACTAGATGTTGGTGGGGACAGAAGGGTGCCAACGCACAACGGCCACACTGACTCAGACTGGGAAGCCAGACCTGAATCGGACTCCTGCGCAGCACCCCCAAACCAACCGGCAGGAGCAAGTTGGAATCCAGCAGCACAGCAGGGATTGTGTCAGGAGTGCTGGGATCCTGGGTGGAAGAGAAATTGCAGCATGTAGAGCTCCACACAGCGTGCAGCTAGAGCACGGGGGCCAGGGGGCAGGGGATCGTCCTTAGCACCTTCTCCACCAAAAGGAGAAAACTCTGTCCATGTTTAGGACAGTCTTGGTGCTTCCAACCAAGGAGAGCATTGCATCCTCTTGCTTTTCTCACCATGTCGCTCTTAAGTCATAAGGACGATTGTTGCCCTCGGTATAGAGAAGAAGGTATTTGCTTTTGGATCCACTGTCCTGGTCCTCACCGAAGATTCCACCTACAAACACATGTAGGCTCTTTGCCCTAGATTTATTATTTTTGTTGTGGGACAAGATGGGATGAAGCTGGTGCCCTCTCAGTCATATAGTAACTATGCCCAGTTTTCTTTATTTCTGTTAGAGAGATTGATTTTTGAGTGCATAAGCAATCTAGTCATAAGTGTGATTAGCTGAATAGACTTAAAGTATCCCTGAATTTATAATGAAACTATTTTTTCTGTCTTCATTCCTTAAATAAGGAAGAAAGGATGAGAGCCTGAGAGTCTTGCAAGGTGTGAGGGCCTGCATGGGGTAAGCAAGTCAGAGAGGGAGGGGATGGATGAGGTGGGGAAGGGGGGGGAGAGGGAGGGAGGGTGATAGAGAGAGTTGGAGGTGGAGAGAGACAGACAGACAGAGGGAGAGAGAGAGACAGAGACAGACAGAGATAGATAGATAGATAGATAGAGAGAGAGAGAGAGAGAGAGAGAGAGAAGGGTGGAGGAGTGAGGAACAAAGAAAGACAACACCAAGATTTTGTCAGGGCTGTGGGAGGCAGAAGGCCGCTACCCCTGCAGCCTGCTCTGTTCTGTGGCTGGGAGTAATGTGTAACCCTGAGCCATACCATGGTGAAGTAAACGTACAGTTCTCAGTGAGGAAGACAAGTGTCCTTTCCATGACTGCGTTTGAGTTTACAGAAAGATTCTTCTGACATTCGTAATTCCCAGACAGTGTCCCCAAAGTGGGTGGCAGCACACCTTCCCACAACAAAGGGGCTCTTTCTCCCTCACTCAGAATCACAGCATCTCTGAGAGCCAGGGATCAAGGCCCAATGTCGGGTCTGATGCTACAGAAGCCGCTTACCCTCCTGCTGTGCCAGTGTGTGTACAAGCACCCAGGATCCCACCATAAGAAATCTCCTGCTTCTTCCATTTCAACACGGTGTCTAAACACTGTGCTTTCAAAACCTAGCACAACGGATGCCACTGGTAACCAGGTTTCTGAGGAGAAGCCTGCTAACCTGGGCTGGGAGTTGGAGCCTAGACCTAAGCTCACCTGAGCTATCTCCATGGGCAGTTAGAGACCCAGGCAGCCTGGAGCCCACAGGGCTGGCAGATGCAGCTCCTTCTCTGATGCACTTTCTGCTCTGGCCTGAAAGCTCAGTCCAGAAACCTTCTATTTCTGCAACAAACACCACTCCTATGAGGAGCCACATGCATACACTGAAGGGAGATTTGGAAGATTTGGAGGTTAAAGATTCAGTTGCTGCTCCTCGGATGCAGAAAATTTGAAGGCTGAATGCTCTGAACGAGAGGCACCATGAAAACGTCCCTGGATATTTTCATGTGATGAGAGGCATGCCCGTCCCTAGCCACACTGCCTGCCTCTCTCAGATTGAGTGGACACATTTATCCATTTTTTTCCCTTATAAAACTAATGCAGAGAGATTTTGACAAAAAAGATGAAAAGTATAAAGTGCCCACATCTCCACAATTCAGAAATATCCGTTTTATTTTGGCATATATTTTGTGAATGATTTTCTGGCAAATTTGGAGATGTGCTTATCCTAGCAGATACCATTTTTCTTGATTTGATTTTTTAAAAGAGAATAAAAAATACTAAAAAAAAAAAAAAAAAGTAGAAAAGGTACAGAATTTCACTAAACAAAATAATAGGAACTAACCATTGGAACTCAACAGTATTATACTGCATAATGTTGTCTTTAAATTAGTTGTTTAGATTACAAAATAGAAGCAGGCAAAATAAGCATAAAAAGCTAGAAAGAAATTAAAAAGGAGAAGAAAATAATTCACGCATTCACTACTCCTTCCGATAGACCAGCAGAAATCAGCTATACAGTCATCCCAGGTAGCCTGTGGGGGTCAGGCGCCTTTTCCTGGGCCTTTTCATGTCCTCCAAGAAAATGGCCCATGATGGGTTAATGACTATTTCCAGAGTAAAACCCCTGGTTGCAGTAATCTATTGTGTGGATTATCAGAATGGGTGTTTAAGTGTTGTGCCCTCACCTGACCTTCAAGCCTCTTCGTACTGCGTAAACAGAAGCGGGACTGATACCCTCATAGGGCAAGCTCTTCCTGTACCTTTAATGGTTCCCTTGGGGTGAAATTAGATTACTGGGCGGGAAGACAAAAATGTTAAGTGCATTTTAATGTGTCATCAAACTGTTTTCGTGAAAGGTCACTTGAACTGACACCTTCCGTCAGGGAGGGGACTGCTGTGGTACTCCCTTAAGTACCAATTGCTTGTCCTTTGCTAAGGTTTGAAGGACAGTGCAGGATTTGTAGCAGGAGAGGGGCATGCAGCTTGGGCTAGAACAAGGAAGAACTTGGCACACAGAGAAGACAGTGCCAAGATACAGCTCAGGGAACTAAATGCACAGGACATCAAGCAGGGGTGAGTGGCAGGAGAGCACTCCCAGAGAACTGAGTAAAAGCACATCAACATAAAACAAAGGAGAAGGAAAGAAGGACCAGGCCATAACATAAAGTTGAAAGAAGCCAATGTTCTAATTCAAACAAAACATAACAAAACAAAAAAACAAGAATGCTGGGTAGGACAGTCAGCTCCCCACAGCCCTAGATTTTAGGTTGTTGGTGCAGCATGTGGTGCTGGGGATGGAACCGCGGTCCCTGTAGTTGCCTAAGCTTGCCTAAGCAGGTGCTTCAGACTGATGATCTATCTCACTAGCTCCTACTCGAGGTTCTGAATTCATGGATTCAACAGCTGTATATTGAAAATTAAAAAACAAAAACTGTGCCTATATCAAACATGTACTGTTTTTTCTTTCCTGCTATATTTAATAAGTAACACCACAAGAAGTGTTTACATAGCATTTGCTTTATTAGGTATTGTAAGTAATCTAGGATGGATTTAAGGTATGTGGCAAGAGTTGTATAGATTGTCTGCAGTTAATGTATCATTTATGTAAGAGATTTGAGCTTCCAGATTTGTGTCCAGAGTGTTCCAGAACCAATTCCCTGCAGATGGCATGGCGTGATGAAACTAGCTAACCGTCCCTGGTCCACTTCAGCAAAGGCATAGCTGTGTCCCAGCAGTACCTTATTGTTACAGAGATTATTACGGAGGCCGCAAATCTTTGTACCTCCTTCAGATTCTGAGTCTTTCCAATAAGAGTATCTGACTCTAGATCTGAGAGTTAGGAAGTAAGAATGAGGGGAAGTGAGAGGGAAGACAGACAGACAGACAGAGACAGAGAGAGGCATAGAGACACAGACAGAGAGACAAAGAGACAGAAACAGAGACCGAGACAGAAATTATTAAATCATCATTTTCTACCACAAGTTAGTGTCTACACAGAACACAGTGAGGCTTGATAAACTATTGAAATAGAATAAAGAAGGAAGCAGTGTGACTGGGCTGCAAGCAAAATTGGCCCTGAGGCCCGTTGGAAGCAAACATAACAGCCATACAGAAAACAAGACTTGATCCAGAAATGCAGCCATAGATGAAATAAACTGCAACTCAGAATGAAAATCATTATCCTGACATTCCATTTAATGGACAAAAAACATTTCAAAATGACATATCTACTGTTCAAGGAAAGTATTCCTATGAAACAGGAACATGAACAGCCCCTGAGGTGACCGAAAGGACACAGGCAACGCCAACCCTCCACTGTCCTTGGGAGAAGAGCCAAGAGCCACGCAGTGGAGGCCTCAGTGGGGCAGGAGGCTGCTGCTGGCACTGCCTTTTGCAGCCCTGTTAAGGGCGCTGACCAGTGTGAATGCCGAGAAAGGAAGGAGACAGGATGGCAGCAGCGTTAGAAGGGCGCTGCCAGAGCTTCACCTGCAGGCTGATAGCTGCCCCTGGATGCAGCAGGATCAAATGGAAAGATCTGAACACACTGCGTGTGTGCTTATGTTGAATGAATGTTAAATACAAGGCATAAGAACTTGATTTTATTTAGATAGCTAAATAAAATGCCACTTAAAAGACATTTTTACCTGCAAGTCTAGGAAAGCATCAGATTTAAAATGGCAGCCATGCAAGGAGACTAAAACAATAAAGACATAATTTTTCTCCAGATAGTTTACAATAGAATAAGTAAAACCCCTGTTACGGTTTGTGTCTGTATGTCCCAACTAATTTGAAGATAGTACTATGCAGTACAACAGATATTATGAAATTCTTCTTTCTTTTTTTTTTTCATTTTGTGGGACCTGGGTTCAAACTCATGACCTTGCACTTGCCCTGCAGGCACTTGTGACACGGAGCTATCTCTCCAGTCCCTAAATTTGTGTTATTTTGTTTAATGAAATTCTGTATCATTGGTATTTTTTTCTATTTTAATACTATTTTGCATTCTCTTTAAAACACACAAAAAACTTTTTGAAGATCCTTATATAGTCATGGGGCTGGCTTCTAGCATCTGTAATTGACTCATGTCCAATGAGGGATTATGGGTATGAGTGCTGCAGGGATTACCGCTGTGGGTGCAGCACCCACCCTGCATGGATGACTAACACTGGGTAAGGGAGGGCAGAGTTCCTCTCACTCCTCCCTTTGTGCTCCTCCTGTGTTGCTGTTTTCAGCCATGAGCTGCTACCCTCTGCCCTGTTCCACTCTGCCTTGGAGCCAGCTCAGTGTGAGCTGAAACCTCCACAAACTGTGAGCTAAATAAACCTTTCCTTCCTTCATTTTGGGCTTCATATGTTTTCCCTCAGCAAGGAGACAAAAGAATTGAGAAAACCTTGCGTTGCACAACACATAAGCAGGGCCCACAACCCCAATATTCAGATACTTGTAAAACTTATAGAGATAATTTTTTATCATCTACCACATCTACACGCAGCCCAGTCAGTTCTCATCCTAACAAACTCAAAAATACATGACAAACAGCACGTGGAACATGCACTTCCAGCTTCCAAACGCTGCAAAAACAGCCCATCCCATTTAACTGTATGCATCTTCTTGCTGCGGGGCCATTGCCTGCCTGTGGGGAAATTGCTGGTGACAGCAGCTGGGACTTCTGGTTTCTCCTCACTAAACTGAGTCTCACTTGGTGCAAATTCAGAGTGACACTGAGTCCCCAAGATGTGCAGAAGCAATGATTTCTCCCTTGCAAGAGCAACAGGGATCCCAGGGACATGTCCTGGCTTCCGCCTGGCACCTGTAGTGCAACCTCTGTCATCTTCCTGCTGGACACGTCTTGGGTGCTTTTCTCTCATCATTGGGACAAAATATCTAGTGCCCAAAACTAAGGAAGGAAAGGTTTATTTGGCTCGCAGTCTGAGGAGGTCTCAGTCCATGCCGAACTAGCTCTAAGGCAGAGTGGCACACAGCAAAGGGCAGCCATTCATGGTGGCAGAAGACAGTAAAAGTAACAAGAGCAGAAAGGAAAGAGCAACAGAGAGCAAACCTCCCTCCCTCCCTTATGGCTGCCTGCCCCAGGGTGGCATAGCAGTCACACCCATGATCCCAGCTGTACCCACACCCAAAATCCCAGGATTAGATTTTATTAAGTCAGTTACAAACTCTAGACACCTGTCCATGACTGTATGAGGTCTTGAGGAGGACAACTAGACACAACCATAGCAGTCTGTGATGGGGCAGCCTCAGTCACAAACAGGTTGGCTGAGGGGCAGAGGAAAAGTTACTTACCTGGGCAGCCAGGGAGGGGCAGCCAGAAGGGAGGAGCTGGGCACAAGAATACAAATTGCCAGGCCACAGGTCAGAGGTCAATCTCCAGTGACCTGTCCCCAGCCAGGCCTCACTACCCCATCATGAACAGGATAGTGGAAACTCCACTGAGCAGATGATTCTGCATGGCCACACCACAGGTCAGAGGTCAGTGCACAGTGGGGAGTTGGACCCTAAGTGGGGGCCACAGCAGCCCAAGTTCTGCTTCACTGCATTGCTGTCTGATTAGACTTGTTTGCTCCAGAGCTTTAGTTAGTGCTCTGGATAAGACAGTCACCAGGATGGCACCCGAGGGATGTCTGTAGCCTCCCCCACCAGCACAGAGCTGGGCAGTGTCTAGGTCTTCCCAGCCCGTCTGAAGCCCAGAAGTATCTCTAATGTGCTCTCACTCCCCACAGTGTGTGCCCCCTCCATCTCTAGCTTCCTCTTGTCTTCAGGATGAAGCTCATGCATCACCTGTCCTGGACACACAAGTGTTCTCCAGAATAAGAGCCGCAGGACCCATGCACCTATGCCGCCTGGGCCATGCTCTGTGCTAGGGCTGCAAGGGCGCCCTGTAGCCATGTGGCTTGAGAACAGAGTGTGGGTGCATCTCCCTTATTCGGCTTTCCACATCCCATGCAGGGCCCGCCACCCACTTGGCACAACCAAGTGTTAAGTGAATGGATAAACCAGCAGCATCTGGACCCACTTCCCAGGGGATTCGTATTAATGAAGACAGTGCTCAATGTATTGACTTTTCAATGATTGTGTCCCTTGTTTAATTATAATTTATGTGGACAATGTGGTGTGAATTATAACTGCATTACCTCCATCATTTTTCAGACATTTTGGTGCGGTTACCATATACTTGGACCCTGAGTTTCCAATTTCCTTAGCCTGCCCATGCTATTTCTCTGCCTAGTATTCTCTTCCACTTGATACTAAGCTCCTCTGATCTCCAAGGAACCCCAGAGCCTCACGGCACCCCAGATTTGCCCTCCATTCCATGTCTGGTTTCACTGCTTTACTTCATTGTCACCTTCCACTGGATCACATCTTCAGAGAGGTGACAGCAGCCTGGGTGGGCTTGCATGCTCCTCGGTGCCATGGCGTGTGCTGCTCATGCCACACACCTGCGGAGTTTGGTGGCACTGCCTATGCAGAGTAAACATCGATGGTGTCTTCAAATGAGACAAGAGCCTTGAAACCTCAGAATGAGCGAGGTAGCAGGGTCCTTGGTCCCGGCAACAGCTTCTGGTGCAGTGCTCAGGAGCTACGTGAAGTCTGCGCATGTGTGAACTGGGATCCCGAAACAACCTGTCCCAACTCTTACTTATATCACAATCTGGTAGACACCCATTCAAAGAACAGAGAGAAAGCATGCCATGTGTGTAACTGGTCAACAGGAGGGCCTCACCCTGGAAGGGTTAAGCCGCACTTGCTTCTCTGAAGTTTAGTTTATTTACTCAAATATGAAGTACCCTGGATAATTTGATTGGATTTTAATATATTCATACTTGTACATGATTTGTAATGGATCCCTTCTGCTCTGAATAAGTTAAATTGATTTCAAGTACTGGGGTATGCAATGTTGCCGAGAAGGGTAATTAAACTCCTGAATAACTGTTTGTGAAATACTCATTTCTCTGTGGGGCTGGACAGGAATGCTGTTTTTGGAGGCAGTGGGCAGCTACCTTTGCGCTCTCTGTAGATAATTAGCCATCTTAGTCTCTCTGTAAGTGATACAAGACCCATCTGCTATTCTGAGGAATTCTCAGCACACCCCGCTTAGTGTACACTTGTTCTGTGTCTACAGACAGACAATAAGGGGCTCCCTCCACCCCTGCAAATGTGTTGCCTTTGAGGTTGCCATGGTGCTGTTCTCTTGGTTAAAGGGAAGTGGCTGTCCAGGTCCTCTGGGGGTGGCACGAGCCTTCATGAATGCCAAGGACGAATCAAGGATACCTGCATGCTCCTGCATAGGGACGTCCTCTCAAAGCCTCCAGCACTGGGAGCTGGGCCTTGTGGGTGATGGTTGCATTAGGGGTGCTGCATGAGCTGGGTGGTGGAGGTGGGGTCAGGTTAGCCAGAAGGGGGTAGCAGGGTGTGCTCTCCCTTCTTGGTTCCACTCCTCTCTGCTTCCTGGCTGTCACTAGGCGACAGCAGCTGGAGTCTTTCAGGAAGCTTGCAGCTAAGTTTGCCGACATAAATTCCACAGCTCCAATGCCAGTTGTGGAAGAAGGTTTCCAGCCCACAAAATTTCAAATGAATAGGAAATAGTGTTCAATACTGAAGGAATTCCATGCACTCCAGGTTGAGCTAATATTTGCCAGCCTTGTTTCTTCTGGCTCTTTACAAGGAAAAGTAAATAGCACATGACACATCAGCTCACCTCTGAGGACCTTACTGTCTGTTGAACATTCCAAATGAAGTTGCTCTACAGAAATCTGTATTAGACAGAGCAAAGCACTCAGGAGCAGAGCAGAAGCTATGAGGTTAACAGTATTGCCTTGATATGTCCCATGCAAAGCAAAGCCCAGTGGACAGTTTCCACATCCATGGTCCTCAAAGACACCCGGAGCTTGACAGTGTCCACCCATGCAGAACCTTATTCATTTCACTATGGACAGAGCAGGTAATATGATTTTGTGCTTATCCTTTACTGATCTGATCAACTCTGCTCTAAGAGATACATAAAGTGAGGCTCTTTAACACATAGTCAAGACCAAAACATGGGGCTGGGGAGGTAGCTCAGTGGCACACAATTGTCTGCCTAGCAAGTGCAAGGTCATGAGTTCAATCCCTGGTACCAAAGTGGGGGAAAAAACATGAAGAAAACTCACCCAACAAAATTTCTCTTCTAGAGCACAATTACTGAAGTTGACAGAGACTATCTGGTATCAAAGGCCTGGACTTGAACACAGAGTCCCAGTCCCACTCACAATAATAAGTTTCTCTCTTCTTCTAGAACCTCCCAGCCCAGTTTTCTGGGCTACTACAACATCCCAGGGACTTCCTGACTTCCACAACAGGAGTTTCTGCTTTCAGAAATCTGGAGATCCTAAAAGTTGGGGTGGCCTGAGACCTCTCTATTGGCTTCTAAATGCCATCTTCCCATGGTCTTCCCATGGCCTTTTTCTTCCTGGGTGTTGCTGTTGCCATCTCCTTCTTTGATAAGGACTCCAGTCCTACGGCAGGAGAGCCCATTCCAATCGCCTCGTTTTGCCCCAGCCACCTCTTTACTGGTGTCATTGACATACAGGTGTCAGGGCTTCAATTTATGAACGTAAGCAGATCCCAGCCTAACCCTTTACAATGATCTACATGAAGTTGTGAAGATTAAACAAGATAACATTTCCCAAAGCTGCTGGTAAACCTGAAACACTCTGCAGAATATGCTTGTTATTTAGTCATGGGCATCTATCAACCCTCTAGAACTTAACTATGTTAACCCTCTTAACTATGTGAACCAGGTCTTCTCAGGATTCAGGTAAGTGTTGCAATCCTCATAAGCACTGTGAGCAGAAAACAAAATTAACACCTACTACACAATGGGCACCCAGAAGGGCAGGCTTGCAAGAGTCACAGAGCCCAGCCTCCTCCGGCCAGGAGTCTTCACGGGGCAGGCAGAGGCAACACCTGTGCTGAGCCTTGAAGTACTAGCTTTATCTCTGTGTCCACCAGAAGAAGCAAGGGCACAATGGTCCGAGGGTCCTGCTGGAGTGAGGCTGGGCTGGCACTACCCTGGGCTATGTAGTGGTAGAGAGGAGGACTGAACAGGCAAAGCAGAGCCAGATTTGCAATGATGCTGAAAGCTGGACAAGCGAGTGTTGTTGTAGAAAGGAAAAGGGTATCTATGCCACAGAGGCTATGCCCAAACTAAATCGTTCATTCTTTATTTCCTGAAAGAAAAACCAGACCATCCTCAGGGCTATGCAGGTGAAACAGTCTTTGCCTGAGTTGTAAAAATAACTCTGGCTTGAAACCACTCAGGCCTGGGGCTTGTGCCTTTTTTATTTTATTTTAATTATAGCTGCTCAGCCTGCCCTGGGGGCAGGGCTGGCACAGCATGTGGTGTGGGGATCTAACTGTGGTCCCTGCTGCTGCCTAAGCTTTCCTAAGCAAGTCCATTAGACCACTGAACCATCTGGCTGGCCCATTCCTTGTTTAAATACCTACTTTTGTGGCATCAATTAGGGAGCATCTGAGTGACTGCGAAGCTTATGAAAATGATCACTTTTGTAGCACTGTAAGCAAAATGTCACATACACAATAACTATGAAGAGGAAGCTCACAGGTGTGGGGATGAGACGCAGCCCACCCACCCCCTAGAAGAGACTACTTCATCTCTGGGTGGATGTGCAGGTGGGCGGAGCAAGGACCAGCAAAGGCTGGGTTGCTTCTTACTAGGAAGAATGGGGTATAAAGCATTGCTCAACGGCTTTTAGCATACAAATGAAGGCAGCTAAGGAACCAAGAGGAAGGAGGAGCCCTCCTTAGTGTGCAGGTGGAACTCGGCAGTTTTAGTGCTGGTGACAGGACGATCAGGCTGGATAGTAAGCGTTGGGTCGGAGCCCTAGGAGGGCCCATTGCAGTGCAAGGAGGCAGATGGAGAATTCAGCTTCTAGGAAACGCAGTGCAAAGTGGGAAATCTGGTGCGAGCATCACTTTTAACTTCTTGGACAGGAGGCTCATATGGACAGGAGGCACACACAGCCCCGGATAATGTAAGTACACTGAGCATTCCTGATGGGATAGAGGGAAACTGCAGTTCCTTCGATTGGCATGATTGGGGACAGAAAAGACCTACAGCTTCTGCATTTGTGAAAATCAAGAAGTAAGTATGAATACAATGCCATCCGTTGGCTGTCACTGATTGTCAGAGAAAGGAGTGTCGGAAAAATGGTGAGCTTAGGGAGCTGGTCATTTAGCGAGCCTATGCTGGTGACTTGTAAATGTCATTCTCTGGCAAAAGTGCTGATCTTTGTGCGCGCAGGTGTGTGTGCCAGGATGCGCGCCTGTGAGAAGAGGACTGGCCACGGAAAGCCCCGGCCAGACGCAACTGCAAGGTGTGATGCAGCCCCAGGGCCTCATTTTATCTAAAGGAATAAAAGTAGCTGAGTGCTGCTGGACTCCGGGAACACTGACAGTGCTATGCTTTAGGGGCAGAAGTGGGCTCTGGTGAGGAAGGGCTCACATCACAGGGGCCACTGCACAGGAGACACTTGCCGGGCCAGCCTCGTGTCAGCAGCTGGGAGCACAGCTCAAGGGAAGCCACCTTTGATGGGAAGTGGGCCCTTCAGTGGCTCAGGGGCACCTGGGCGGTACCTGGTACTGGGTTTAATGCTCTGCCATCAGTACCAGGAGGTTCTTTCTAAGGTTGGAAGAGGGGCCCCATTTCCCCTCCTGGCCTGCAAACTACAGCTGTGCACGGAGGTCAAGGGAGGACAGGCAGGCCCGGCTGCTGTTCTTCCTGTGGCTGGTCTAGCATTGCTCTCCACCATGTATCACCCTTGTTCTGTAGTAGGTCCTCAGCCTCTCTCTGCCTCCTTCTAGCCACCCCTCCAATGAGGTGGTACTGGGTGACTTCTGGGATTCCTCTAGGGGCACTGGACAGCTCCTGCCACCAGGCATGCAGGATGGCATCTGGGTGAGTTGTGGCTGCTGAGATCATTGCTGTAACCGCTAGCCTTCTCCAGTTGTTTGGGAAAATAAAGCCAGGCCATCTTGCCTACAACCCTCTCAGAGCTTTCTTGATATATCCAATTGCATGTGAACAGCAATGATGCTAAGTCACTAATCAACCAAAGTCATATTTGACTTTTTCAATGAAATGACTGATTTGATTGACTGGTTAGGTAAATCCTTCCTAGCTAAATCAGAAAGGGCAGAGAGAGAGAGAGACAGACAGACAGACAGACAGACAGGCAGAGATACAGAGAGACAGAGACACAGAGAGAGATCTAAGGTAGTGAGAACTTAAAATCAATCCTATCAGTGGAATGTACGTAAGTATTTACTTCAAATCAAATAGTGACTAATTATAATACAGTCACTGATCCAGTTGTTGGCTCTTCAGAGCAGTAGGGTCTTTGGAGACAGGGAAAGGTGACAAGAAGTGACATAATAGCAGGAAATGTACAGGTAACAAGGCATGTGGTAGTGTGGACCCTGAATGTGCCTGGCTCTTTTCCCAAGGATGTTTTCCTTCACAAAATTCATGGACCCCTATGCCCTTCAATTCCCCCTTGTGAATGGCCAGGTGATTTCCATTTCCTGCAGCTCTCAAATCTAAGCGATAAGATATGCAGGGACCAGGATGTGGGGAAGAAACACTGCTGCCTGCCTGCACTGGAAGGGTGACACACATCTGTAGCCACAGTAGTTGTCAGGCTGCAGGTCCATAACAGTCAGCGTAGCACAAGCTCACAGCCCAACAATGTGCAGCACATTGAGGGCCTAATTCTTGTATAAAACTTTTCAAAATACATCAACCACTGGGAATCACACTAGTACACATGCACACACCTGCCATGATCCTGCCCTGGTCGAGGATAACAAAGCAGACAGCCATCTCATGGGTCTTGTGTATAATGAATTTCGAGAAGGGTCATGGGTGACAGGTACTATTAAAACTTGAAAGGTCATTGTTGTCATAGTGGGGGAGAGAATTTTGAATGCTGGCATTGCAGGCCATGAAGGCCATCTGCCGAGCACTGAGCTCCTGCTGATGAGAAAGTTGCCATGTATGGGAAACGAGGCAGAATGTGTGAAGGGCTAGCCATGAGACCCCTGTCCCCAGTACGATGCCACTTCTGCCTTCCAAGCCAGCCCTGCCTGTCCATCAGTGAGCCGCCCTTCTACTTCCTTCCTGCCTAATTCTGGCCAGTATTTCCAGGTGGAACCCTCTCTCCTGCACCAAGAGCCCAAATCACTTATGCTCTGAGTTGCTGTTCACCTGTGTGCACTGAATGGAGCCACATCATTTACGCTCTTGGCAAAGCATGCCTGCAAAGCACCGTCACTTTTTTTTCCCACCACAGGTAGGAAATAAATTCTCTGGCAGTGAGGTCCCACTGTTTTCTGAGGCCCTTACCAGGAGGTTTCAGTGTCTTCTGGACACGGTCCTTTTTTCCTCTGATGGTCACTTCACTATGTCCCCTCAAACCGTATCACATTGCTGTCATTAAGGTGCCCTGGATGGCATCGAGTTTACGCTACCTATGGAGCATTCTCCAGCCACATTAGCATGACAGCCACAAAGATTACATCTCAGGGTACCATGACCCCTGCAGACAGCTGAGGCCCACAGCTTCACCCGCCTCCAGCTGCTGACCCTATCTGACAGCTTTGGAACTGAAAGTCTCTTCCAGCACAGAAGCACACAGCTTTCTGTGTGGTTTCTTGCTGATGACTGGCGGAGATTTCTGGTCTCTAGCTCTATTAACTCGAATTATTCCAGCTAAACGTGATCTTGTTATTTCCCAGGTGTATTTTTAACTTCTGCTGTTCTGTTTTATGTCAGCCTCCCTCCCTTGATGGGGCTTACCTTACTTTCTAAATCGAGATCAGCTAGGAATAAAAAAGGAATTGCTGTTTGTCCTCATTTTCTGAGCCAAAAATAAAGATGCATCATAAACCCAGCTTGACGCTAATTCCTGTGGGCCCCTGGTGGTACGTGATCCTGAGCTCAGAGTTCCCGAGGCAATTCTGCTCTATTTGCTAGTCTCAGTGCAAAGCACTAACGAATGTTCAAATACTTTTTTTTTTTTTTTTTTTTTTTTTGGATTTTAGGGAAGGGTCTACTGGGTGTTCAGGGTCTCGCTACTAAATTGGACTCATAGTGATCTGCTTGTTTATAGCCTCCCAGGACCTGGGATTACAGGCTCCTGCCACTGCACCCAGTCTCAGTTGCTGTCTCAGTGTGCTCCGGGGTGGGGCAGGCACAGCAGGCTCAAGGGATTGAACCTTCTGACCCCTGCACCTACTTGCAGGCACTTTAATCAGCTGAGCTATTTGGCTGAACCTTTCCAAATCATTTCTTTAATCTGTCTTCCTACAAAAACCATGCTACATTTCAGTGAAGTATCTTGAAAAGAAGAATTTTCTTTTCACCTTGAGCAGTCCTTTGTCTCCCATTTCCCCTTGTGGAGCCGGGGCTCTGGCCTCCCAGCTCCAGCTCGCTGGTGCTATACACACCGCCCGGCCTGCGCAGGATGCTGCTCTGTGTAGGTGTCCACAGGCTGCGGATCAGAGCAGCGTTGTGTCCATGGGAAAAGAGGAAACCTCGCAAGTTCAGATTAGTTATAAGAGCAACTTCAACCCACCCGATGGCAGCAACAACAACGGAACATCTCACTGGCAAATTGTGATCACACAGAAAAGCGGAGCAAAGCTTATCAATCTTGTTTAAGTAGCATCCGCACACTGCCTAGACAATATGACAGAGCCACGATTAGGGTCGATTCTGGGTTTATTTCCCTTACGCCGGCATAACCACAAATGACAACTGGGGTGCTCAGTGGCTTGTAACTGTTTAGAATTAGGTAATGAGAAGTGACAAGGTTATCTAAATACAAATTCAGTGTGGGTTTAATCTCATTCCATTTTAATAGAAATTTCAGGCAAGAGCTGGGCTATCCGAGAGCAGTTTCTGAGTGCTGGGACTTCTTCCATCTCTAATTCAAATATCAGAGAGATATAAATTAACACATAACTGAATCTGTAATAAAACACAGTTATGCTGATAGAATAATACACATCAATTAAAATGCAGGCATTTGCTAAAAATATAGAGCCTCCAGCGTTTCAAAGCAATATAGACGATCGGTAGTTTAACCGACAAGCCAGGAATGCAGCATCGCCCATCAGACAAGAGGTGGATGGGAACAGACTCCTCTGACGGACTCACTCAGGGGCAATTTAGGTCCTGGTCAGCATCACTCTGTGCCAGACAGTTCCAGTCTCCTCTGCCTACTATAGCGGTTCGAGGTGAGCGATATCCCATTTCCCATCTCCCAACCGCCTGCTTGGAAAATATGCTTACAAAACTTTACAAAAAGTTTTGGATATATCAACAATAAGCATATTTTCCAAAAGAGGTAAAGTTAAAATAGAAAACCCTAAGTTAATTAGAACTATATTAGGACAAAAATATGAGTAAGATGTGACTAACTGGATATTTTCCAAGTGGGAAATTAGCTAGAGGAATGAGGTTATAAAAAGTGAAAGCATCTACATTTCTGAAAGTTCCAAGAAAAATATCAGTGTGATTTTATTCTGAAAATATATATTTGGTTCTAAAGTTCTTTTCACACAATGAAAGGAGACAAAAACATGTCAATGAGATATAAACCCTATAAATTATTTAAAAGCCATTAAAATAGAATAATTAAAACTTGGATTGGGTAAGGCAGTAAAAAAGATACTGGGATGGGAAAGATATCCCAAAATTTTGAAGTGTGTTTAAAAATTTAGTATATAATAAAATTATCATTTTAAATCAATGGAGAAGAAAGCAGGTTGTGAGCAGAGTTGTGCTTACGAGGCCACCACAGAAGAGGGGGGGAGGACAATCAGAATGAGTTTTGCTCTTGATTTAAAAGGTGTCATTGGTACAGCTGGGGAAATATGTGTGGGTCTGAGAACACCAGGTAGGAACAGATCAGTTTATTTATTTATTTATTTATTGTTTCAGAACCTTTGTTTGTTTATTCACTCATTTTTATGGCCAGCTCAGCCCACCCCGAGGGCAGGGCTGGCACAGCATGTGGTGCCAGGGATCGAACCGCGGTCCCCGAAGCTGCCCAAGCTTTCCCAAGCAGGTGCTTTAGGCCACTGAGCCATCCCACCGGGCCCCAGGAACAGATCAGTTTTCATGCACAGGAAGCTCTGAAATTATTTTCTCTTCGATTTTATTTTATCATAGAAACTTACCCTAAAGAAAGTATCATATATTTTTACAAAAATGTTCTTTGTTTTTTAAAATCAGGTACTTTATTTATTTTTAATCCTTATTAATTTTAATAAGAAAGAAATAGCAATGAGTCAGTGCAAAACAGGTTAGTAGGACAGTTACAATAATTAACACATTCCATATTGTTGTCTTCATGGTAGTTATGCAGAGGACAAGAGGAAGACATGATATCTTGTCTAAACACTATCAGTACAAATCTTTATTCTCATTAAACTATGAGAAAGCAGCCATATATATATCCTAAATATTATATATATAATATATATAATTTTATAATATTATATATATAATTTTATAATATTATATATATATATTCTTTTTTTTTTTTACTACAAAATAGTCCTTCATTTATATCCCCCGTTTTTGTTTTGTTTTTTCAGAGATGGGTGTTCCATTTCTGTTAGAGAAGCTGTACTTGGAGAAGCAAAAGATTGCAGTTTTTTCCCACTTAAAATTATGTTAACCATTGGATTGTCAAGATGGCTTTTGTCAGACTGAGGTAGAAGCCATCTATTCCAATTTTCTGTAGGATTTTGAACATGAATGAGTGTTGGACTTTTTCAAAACCCTTTTCTGCATCAATTGAGATGATCACATGGTTTTTGGACTTGATTCTATTGATATAGTGTATCACACTTATAGGTTTGCATATGTTGAACCATCCTTACATTCCTGGGATAAATCCTACCTGGTCATGGTGTATAATCTTCATTTGTTGTACTCTATTTGCTAGGATTTTATTGAGGATTTTTGCATCTATGTCCATGAGTGAGATTGACCTGTAGCTCTCTTTTTCAGTTGCTTCTTTGTCTTTTCTATACTTTTGTATTCAGTGTAATACTTGCTTCCAGGAACGATTTTGGGAGGATGGTTTCCTTTTCAATTTCATTAAAGAGTTTGATGAGTACTGGAGAATTATATCTTCTGTAAATTTCTCTTAGAATTCAACTGTGAATCCATCAGGACCAAGATTTTTCTTTGTTGGTAGGCTGTTTATTATATTTTGAATTCAATTGGCTGTTATTCAGTTATTCAGGGTTCTTGTATCTTCTTGAATCAGTTCTGGTAATTTGTACCTGTCTAGGAATCTGTCTATGTCTTCTGTGTCTTCAATAATGTGGAAGTAAATTTTCTCAAAGTAGTTATTGATGATCTCAGTTTCCACAGGGTCTGTGGTAATTTTACCCTTTCCATTCCTTATTACTTGAATTTGACCTTTTTCTTTCCTCTTTTTGATGAGGTTAGCCAGGGCTTTATCAATTTTATTTAATCTTTCAAAGAACCAGCCTTTTGATTCATTAATTCTTTGTATTGTTTTCTTTGTCTCAATTTCATTATTTGTTTGTTTTCCTATTTACTTATTTATTTTATGACTGCTCAGTCTGCCAGGGGGTGGGACTGATGGAACACATGGTGCTAGGAATTGAACCGTGGTCCCTGCAGTTGCCTAAGCAGGTGCTTTAGACCTCTGAGCTATCTCACTGGTCCTCAATTTTATTACTTTTTGCTCTAATCTTTGCAATTTCCTCCCAACTTTGGGCTTCAAGTTTGGTCTGCTCTCCTTTTTCTACATATTTGAGGTGCAGCATTAGAGTATTTACTTGTCCCTGTTCTGTTTATCCTCATGTGTGAGTTCACAGAGATAAACTTTCCTCAAAGAATTGCTTTCATTGCATCCCACAGATTCCAATAGGTTATGCTTGAATTTTCATTGAATTGTTGATATTGCTTAATTTCTTATTTAATTGTATTTATAACCCACTGGTTTCTGAAGAGGATGCCATGCTCTGAGCATGCACATTCCACGGCCACTTCCCGTGCAGCTCTGCAGGTCCTTATACAGCAAGGTCTTTAGCTTCACTGCGCGGCTGTCCTGATGTCCTGAATGTATTTTAATGGCGCTCGTTTGTGTCATTTTTCCTTTTGTGGAAGAGCCAAGAGTCACACAGTGCCAGGAACATGAAAGAGGTGGGTGAGGACACAGTGCCATTGTCTCAGGAGCCAGCCTTTTTCCTGAATGGTACATGGCCATAGAGCTCACCGTGTTTTCTTTTCTTTTTTTTTTAAATCATACTTCATAAACACATGAAAGACTTCCAGAACTTCAGAAAGTGGTAAGAATGACATGATACATGTGTTTGGAGAGTAGAAGAGTAATTTGAGGGGGATTAAAGACATCTTTCTCTGTAATTAATTTAAAAAGAATTTTAGCATTCTCCACATTGCTGACTGCACCTCCTGTTGTCAAGGCGGTTGTCAGGGCATGGAGTTGGATATAGAAGTAAATGTAACTGTGTGCGGTGCCCTAGCTCTGTCCCAAGAGTGCAGGCAGAGGTGTGACTCTCCACAGGAAGTAGCAGGTCTGAGGTCCACTCACTACAGCAAAGGCCCGAGGCTCCTTGGATATAGCTTTTCCAAGGCTGCAGACAAAGTTTCGCCATGAGCCTGGAAAATCCCAATTTATTTTCACAAGACACGGAAGTGATCTAAGTACTAGAGCTGAAAATAGGAAAAGCCGGGGTGGAGGGAGGGACCCAGTCCTGGAAGAGAGGGTAAAATACAAAATCCAGCAGCACAGAGGAGCAGTGCCAAGTATGCAGTGCCAGTGAGCACAGCGATGGCCACCAGTAATGGCGACAGCAGCGTGGGCATCAGCAAAACCGTCTCCCCATCATTAGCTCATTCGTCTACCCAGTAAACAGTGACAGACACAGGATGGGTGTCAGGCCCTATTCTGATGTGCAGCCTTGGAACACATGATAGAAATAGGAGATACGTGAGAGGGAGGGAAAATAGTAGGGCGTTGCTCTGGGCAGCACTCGGTGACTGTTGTGACATGGTGACCATCTGGTTATAGCAAATCGGGTAAGCTAGAAGGCAGGAGCGGGAAAGGGTTTATGAAGCAGCCGTGCATCAGCTGAGTGTTACAGAGCGAAGCATCACGTGCAAAAGAGAAGACTTGGACTGAGGCTACAGCTTGCAAGGCATCTCCTTTGGGCAATCCAGGGGTTCCACGTAGCTATGGGGCCAGGGTAGGCAGCACCTGTGAAGGCCAGAAAAGACCAACTGATGGGGTGTGGATGGGTGGAGGCATAGCACTGAGTGTGCCACGTGCTATGACAAAAGGTCAGTGCCGTCGGAGTGGCTAGAATAGTGGTCTGACAGTAACTCAGCTCAGTTTCATGGACCCAGAGAGGACACCCTGGTGGGTGTTGGGATGCATCATGTCACTACATCTGGCTGGGGACTCTGTCCAAGGCCACGTCCTAGGTAGGTCTGCAAGATCAGAGACAGGAGGGGCTGCATTAGCTCTCCACAGGGCTGGCGAGAGGGGTCCACAGTGGTAGGCTGTGCACACTGGATGTCAGGAGCTGCTCACCCAGGAAGACAGAAGCCAATGACAGCAGGGAGTAAGGACACACGAGAGCTGGGCTGCAGGATGGCTGGATAGAGCCAGGCCAGGAGCTGAAGAAGGAATGGATGCACCAGCTCAGGGAGGCTAGACACTTCCTTCTCCCTATTTATTCCATCCAGACTATGAGCCTATTGGTTGGTGCCACCCATAAGTGGGAGGAGTCTTCCATTTTCATTTGCTGGCCTACATGTCAGTCATCCACAGTTTGCTTTACTAATCCAGTAGGCATTGCTTATTCAAGTCCAGTTGACATACCCTAATCAGTGGTTGCAATACAAATCATACCCAGATACTGAATGTCCTGTGGCTGTGTGAAGTACTTTGACCACATCACTGAAGATCCTGGCTCTCCAAGGGCTCAGGCAGAGCTCAGCTCTGCTCTCTCATGCCCCAGTCATACACTCAGCAGATCTGCTCTCCACAGTCCTGGAAGAAACTCAGTCTGGCTTCAGCTCTCCTTGTCTCTTTGGGCCCCAACATAGTCTCCTTTCTGGTTGTGAAGAGTTCTCACTATGCATGTGGAGCTCTCTGTTGCTGTGGTGAACTACTCAAGGAAAACAAACAAAAAGAAGAAAGGTTCCCTTAGCTCGTAGTGCAGGATATGCCTGCCTGCCCTTGCTGCTTCTTGGAGCATGATGCATCCGGAGGGGAGTGTAGGCCAAAGACGCCAACGCAGAGGACAGACAGGGAGCTTCCAGCAGTCCACTAGGTGTTTCTAGGCACCACAAGACCTAAATTCCTCTGCCTAATGCCATGTGCTGGGCTGTCCTCCTGCTACCTTAATGCCACACACTGACCACCAAGGGCGGATGCAGGCTCGGGGGGAGGGGGGCATTTAAGATCCAGACTCTGAGAGGTGCAATAAAAATGCCGACTTCTGACCATGCCAAACTTCTCCCTATTCTGCTCTTGGTCTGCATCAGACTCTGAAGTCTAAACAGGAGGGAAGGGGAAAGCAGGCCACCTCCCCCGGGTTCCACACAGCGGCTTCCAGCGTCCACTTCTGACCTCTGCAGGACAAGGCCCTGGATAGGAACAGCTTCAGGGAAGCCATGGGCTGGCATGGGCGGTGTGTCCAGCACAGCCTGCAGGCTTCAGGAGTCATCGACCTCACTGGTGATGTCTCAGGGTGACCGCCCTGTCCATCACACAAACTTACCCGCAGGCCGCTCTCTCACTGTTCTCTGCCTCTCTTGACCAGGCCTTGCGTACTGTGTGCTTCCTGCTGCTGGATATGATCCTAGCTCCTTTGTGCGTAGCTGCATCCTCCCCAGCTCTTTGGAATTTTCTTTTCTTTGAAGCAGAGCTTGCTAAGTTGCCCAGGCTGGACTTGACTTGTGATTATCCCCCCTCAGCCTTCCAGAGCGCTTGGATTCTAGGTGTCCACTGCCACTCCCAACTCCAGATTCACTTTTCAAATTTTTAATTTTTTATTAATTTGTGTTTTCAGCACATAATGATGGCATACCTCGTGGAGAGCTACGCATGTGCATAGCACGTCAGAATGCTTTCTTTGTTACTTTCTTCTCCCCTCCCTCCCTTCTTTCCACCCCCTCTACCTTATGATTTGCTTCCATCTGCAAAAGATCCATTTCCCTGTTTCCTGTTATCTATCTTTCATTTTGCTCTTTCTTTATGTTTTAGGTTTCTCATAGGTAGGAAAGAAACCATGGGATATTTAAAGCTTGGCAGTCTGATTTATTTCACTGACTACCAAGTCGCAAAATGCATCCATGTTCCTACAGAGGGCCCAGTTTCTCTCCTTCTTTATGGCAGCATCATACTCCACTGTATGTGAGGACCACATTGTCTCTACCTGTTCACCTATTGTGGGCTCACAGGCCCCTTCAGAGACTGAGTTATGAGTTGTGCTGCTAGACAAAGCCAACCCCAAGCGAAGACCATCCCAAGCATCATGCTCCATTCCTCCGAGCTTGGGCAGCCACTCTCCTTGTGACAGAGAAGCTTGTCCTACACTGGCCCTCTGTTGGGCATTTCAACCACAAAGGTGAACACTGCTTGCCCAGCCTTAGTCCTAGGCCCTCTAGGTAGGAACCTGGGGCCAGCCACGACCTCTTTGTGTCCAGGGGCCAAGCCAGGCCCTTGGGAAGTGCCAGTCCAGCCCACCTCATCTCATCTGAGCTAAGCTGCAGCACCCTGCCCTCCTTCTGACAAGGAGGCATGGAGATGCCAGGGTGCCTGGCTTGCTCCTTCCTGGCATTTTTCTGCAAACATTTTATCTACAAAGAGGACAATGGCCACAGAGTCACACTGCCACCTTTGAGCACTGCTGCTTAGGAACACACGTTCTCAGGCTATGCTCAGGGTTGTGGCCTCTTCCAAGCCCAGCCTGCCACAGATTCCAAGTACACTGACCTGGCCACAACCACAGAACTCGGTGAGTGAGTCCAGAGAAATGCTTGATCCTGAGCCTCACCTGGACTGCTTGTGGGACAGAGCTGGAGTCTGTCCAGGAGTCCTAGCTTCTATCCTCTATGCCTCAGTGCTCAGCTCTAGGCAGTTGCCAGCAGGGAGCGGCCGGTTGTGACCCCAGTGACACTCAGGTTGGGAGGGCATTCAGCCTGGCTACATTGAGACACACAGAGCAAGGGCCTCACACACACACAGATGTGCGCACACACACACATGTGCACACACACACATCATATACATACATGTCTGCACCATCACATTTTCTACTCTGCTATTTCATTGAATTTCCCTTCTAAAAATTATGAAAGGGCTCATAATCAGCATTGCTCATCATAAGACCTGAACGAGGGCTCTGTCTGTCAGCAAAACATAACCCCTGGTACACAGGGCACGGAGAAGCTGTATCCCAGCTATGCGTGTCCACTCTGCCTCTGGCACCCGTTATGTGACAAGGTGAGACTCACAAGGACTCAGCAGCATCAGGAGGCATCAGGACTCCCTTCTCATCATGGGGAGCAGGCAAGCCATCTTATTTGTTCTAGTTTTTATTTTGGTTTTTCTTTAAAATGGTTTTATAGTCAACATTTGGGAAAGAAATGATCATGCTCATTTCTGACCTCGGCCAAAAATGACCTGAGAACAACAGCAGTTCTGAGGGGAACCCAGACTTCCATTTACCAGCCGGCATTCCAGGTAGAATTTTGTGTAGCACCTCGGGTTTCTGAGAGTTCTTAGGAAACATTACCTACTAACTAGTGTCTTAAAGAGGAAATAAATAAGTGTACTGTGAAGTGTGATTAACCCTGAGAAAACTAGTCTGGAAAGAACCAAGAAATAGGAATGAAGGAGCAACAAAACAGTCAAATTGCTAAAGCAGAATAATTGGTTCCTTTCCTGCAGGTGTCAGTGAAAATTCTCATTAAATGAGGTGCTGCCCTTCCAGGAAGCAGAGCAAGGGGGCAGTGGTGGAGGGGGAGGGGCCAGATTATATGTGAAACCAGTGGTCATGCCCACATCGCTCACAGACACAGTAGAAGTGTGTTTTATTAATGCCCTGAGCATTTATCCAACTAGTCAAGGTGACACAATTAGGTTAACTGTGCACTGACCTTGAACAACTTGCGACCCTCCTATCTAAGCCTCCTGAATAGCATAGGATACAAAATGTTGTATGGAAAGAAAAATGACTAAAAGATAACAAATTTGATTATTAAATTGGAAAGCCATTTCTTTGAGATGAGCAAAAACATAGCAATAATTTGTAGGGCTGGACAGATAGCTCAGTGATCTTAGTGCCTGCTTAGCAAGTGCAAGGACCTGGGTTTGATCCCTGTTACTGCATGCTGTGCCAACCCTGGAGCCCCAGGTATACCAAGCTGGCCCTGAATCTGTACATGGTGGGGCACACCTATAGTCCCAGAGTTGGGAGACCCTATATCCAATAAGTAAATAAATAAATAAATAAATAAATAGAAATATATATTTGCAAATACCGATTCTAAAATTTTATGCAAATGAATGGGAAATGGATTTTTTTAAAAAATTTTATTTTATTTTTTTCTTGTTTCAGAACTTTTGTTTGTTTATTTTTATGGCTGGCTCAGCCTGTCCTGAGGGCAAGGCTGGTGCAGCATGTGGTGCCAGGGATCGAACTGTGGTCCCTGAAGCCGCCTAAGCTTTCCTAAGCAGGCGCTTTAGACCACTGAGCCATCCTGCCGGGCCGGGAAATGGATTTTATAAGAACAAGTTATTAAAATAAGTCAAAAATACTTGAAGATGCACAATGCATTTAAAATTTTAGTACAAGTACTGTAATAAATTTGAAGACCTAAATGCTATCGAAATTTTTCAAAAAGCACTAGAATATATAAACGGGGACAATGAGAAACATAGGTATTTATGTGATGTTATGGTTTGTGTCTAGGTGTCCTGCCAAAGCCTCATACAGTCATGGGGCAGGAACTTCTAGAGTTGGAGATTAATTCATGATCAAGGCTGGGATTCTGGATCTTACTGTGGCTGGGATTATGGGTGTGAGTACTGTACCCAGACTGGGGTGGAGAGCCCAAATGCAAGGTAAGAGAGACAGAGACAGACTTCCTCTCTGCTGCTCTTTACCATTGCCATGAAAGGCTGCCCTCTGCCATGTGCCTCTCTGCCTTGGAGCCAGCCGAGTATGGGCTGAAACCTCCAGTAACTGTGAACTAAATAAACCTTTCCTTCTTTCATTTTGGGTGTTGGATATTTGTCCCAGCAAGGAGAGAAGAATAACTTGACACATGATAAGTAAGGATTAAAATATTTTCTAATAGTATGCAAAATCTTCTCTTTCCCTGAACCCATCTGCACACACACACACACACACACACACACACACACACACACACACACACAAATATCACACAGTCATACAAAAAAACCTGAAAGTTACAGGTGAATGTGTTTTAACACGTAAAATTTGGAAATATTAAAGGAAGTTTTCATGGTACACAAATAGCACAGAATATAGGAGGTAAGATGGCATACAGAAAGAAACTCATAGAAACTGAAACAAGGAGGGATTATAAAACTATTAATATTGGTGAAACGATTCTACATAAAAAAGTAGTTACCAGAATTTATTTGCTACTCTAATGCAAGTGTGTATTGGAACACACTGTATTATAGTGAGTAATACATGCTAGAAAGGAAAAGATGGATTTATTTTGTAAATATGTGTATTGATGATGGTTTGAAGTAGAAAACAACACAATTGTCTCAATATTATGAATGCACATTAAAAAGTGTGTGTGTGTGTGTGTGTTCGTCATGGTGAGAGTTCAATTAGTGTTCTAGCATTGAACGACATCTCCCTGAAAATATATATTAACCTTCATAAAAGATCTGAAACACATATGGGAAAGGGCTGATTTCTTCCTATCTAATTAGCATTTATGAGTACATATGCCAAAGGGCAAAAAGCAAGACAGTACAAACTGGCATTGTACACAAAAAAGCTTTTTTATATGAAAATAGTGGATCTCCAAACTTGAGACCTAAAAATCATGTCTTAGAAAATCTCAACTGCATATATGATTAAAGATATGCAAATTAGCATTAGTGCTCTAACTGCTTTCTCTTACCAAATAAAGTCTGCAACTGAGAGCAGCCCCAGGTGAGGCTGGTGCCTCAGTGCTATCCACAGGAATCCAACTTTTGAGAGTTGTTTACAAGAAACCTGGCAGCATCACCAGAATTGGGCACGCCTGCCCTTCCATTTCACATATGCAAATATAACCTGAGCTCTGGCCACAGACCTGTCTGGAATGTGTGCGCCAGGGCTTTGAGGACAGCAATGTCCATACTAAGCTTGGTGATGAGTTAGGTACCTGCTGATAGAAAACCTAATCTCAAGAATTGTGCAGTTCTAGAAGAAGTTGGGTATAATTTGAAGGAGGGAAATAGATTTATAGGCATTTGTGTTAAAATTGGTCCCAGATGAAGGTAAAAGCCTGGTGTAGACTGTAACAAATGCAATGCAACCTGCACAATATTTACAGTAAGTATCTTTGTATAATCAGCAGTGTTTCATTTTGTAGTCACACAGAGGCACAGGTATACCAAGTGCTGGCAGGACAGTCTGCAGAGTGGGGGTGACCCTGTGGGACAGGAGCATTTGCTATCCCCACTGCCACCTCATGCTGCATCTTCCACTGTCTCTCCTGTCAGGGTTCTGCCCCAGCACCATCTTGGGGTGTCCCAAGTTCCTGTCACTGCCTAAACCCTTCCAGGGCCACCTCTGGTCACTATTTTGTCACCATCAGGATGCTATGGTAGAAACACACTGCCCTTGGGTCTGCTGTGGTTTTCAGGAGTGGAGAAGCTGCGGCTCCACCCACACCCAGAAAGCCTCCTGTGCCTGTGTTGGGTGTACAGTCCAGGCACAGGCCAGGTCACTGGCCTGCACCTTCCCAGGTAGCATCTGGACCCTGACGCAAGAGCTGTTCTGATTTCTATCTGTCCGTGTTGTTTTGCCCGATCCTCATCCACATGGAACTGTGCGGCATGATCTCACTGATGTCCTGGAATATCCTCACTGATGTCCCATTCCACATGCTGCAGTGTTGTAGCTACTCTACTGGTGAGACCATGCATGATTTCCCCTTTGGTGCTATCATAATTAATGGTGGCATCAATAAACATCCATATGTAATGTCTCTTTTCCTTTTTCATATTGAGTGGTTCTGGCGATTAAGCTAAGAATGCTCATAGCTCATAACTGAATGACAACCTTTGGCCTTTTAAAATATTTTCTTGTAAGACTACATCTCTCTGCATCTTATGTGCCACCTTAGATCTGGTTGCAATCTTTTGATAGACTCACAATCTTCTTCATGAAGCCAGATTTACAGGCTAGCTTGTCTCTGGGAAGTGATAGAGATCTCTAAATCATCAACAGATGAGTGAGCAAGTTACTAGGAGCTGCAGGTAGGAAGAGCCATGAAAACTAAAGATTTATCTAGGTATGTAAGCAGGACGGCTTGAACAGCTGTACTGTGCATCTCTGCTGGTCTATTGCAGTTAATGCATACTTTGTTTTGTCTCCTTTTTCAATTATTTGTACCTTTTCTCTTCTTAATTTCTTATATGTTTCTTTCTTCCAATTTTATGTGCATTTATCTGGTATTACGAATAACTGGTTGGAAGACAACACTGTGTATTACCACAAATACTGTGACATTTATGTCACTTTGTTAAGTGCGGTTTGTATCACTTTTAATTTTTCTGTTTTAATTCTAATTTGTGTACTTTTTAAAAAACAAAAAATACATTTAAAAACTACATTGTCCTGTTTTGATTGAAAGGGAAAAGTGCTGATTTCCTTTAGTTTATATTTAATTTGTTTGGAAATTAAGTCTTCTACTGCTTTATGTTCCCTGGGACTTTGTTCAGATCAATGGGCCCCACTGATTTTATGTATTAATTTTTCCTTTCATCTGTTTATTAGATTATATTATCGCTTCATCAAATATATCGACCCATTGACCTGGTGGTTCCTTTGTTGCTTTCAACGTTGTCATGGGCTTATTCTTTAAAATTTGAAACTTCATTTCATTCTTTTAGGAAACTAATTTAGCTAGCTAAATGATAAAGAATAATTAATTCATCCATGATAAAGAATGATAAAGAACAATAGCACTAATGGCTTTTTTATTTTCTGATTTGATAAAAATGTTTCCTGTCTTTACCACTAACTATTGTGCTATGTTTTTGTTTAATCATGGTATGGGAATCTATACTTGTCAATTCCTAATTCATTAACAGATTCTATCACACATAACAACTAATTTTATCAGTTATATTTGCACTTAATCAAGAAGTTGCTTTTGCTGCATTGACACATTAACATTTTATAATACACTATCATAAGACATGATAAAATAAGAAGCTATTTACCTACTAAAAATTTGGTTGCTTCTTTTCTGGAATTTCAATATTTTCTAAGGTCAGTCAACTTTCAGCATTACATGTTTTTCACGGATGATGATCTCATCCAGTTTTCACACTATTGCTCAGAATTTAGCCATGTAATCACATAATATCTATTTTCATTCCTTTTTTAAATTTACATATTTGGTACAGGGTCTCACTACACAGCTTGGACACATAGTGATCCTCCTAACTCAGCCTCCAGTGCTGTGATTACAGGTATGCACCACCATGCTCAGTCTACCATTTTCATTTCTATTGTATCTTTTTGCTGTTATTTTTATTTCATGCATTTTGCCTTATATCTCAATAACAGTGCTTCATTGTGATCATGCAAATGGCTAATATTAAGACTCTTCTATAAGTAGCTGAGCTTCTGGATTGATAATTATTTGAACTTTCTGTATTTGTATTTTAATTCTGCATTGTACTGAATTATCTTGTTTAGGTGAGCATTTCATTCCAACACTGGGTCATGCCACTGCTTTCATTCAAATTTGATGTCTTTACTGATGCATCTTCAGATATTTGCCTGTGAGCTCATGTGCAACTTTTTTCTATGAAAGCCCTTCTTGGATTGGCTTTAAGCTTGTGTTTTGAAAAGGGATTTATGCCAACCTCCTCATGGAGTTATGGCATCCCTAAAATTTCTTCAGGTTCAATGATCAGCACAGGTGTTTTCCATGAGTTGTAGGTCATGTGAACTCATGCCAGAAAGTGGTTTAAGAGCTCGGCTATGGTTATAAATTGCCAGCCCATTTCTGTCCACTTTCCCGAGAACAGCTATGTCTCAGCCTTTCTCTGTTATAAATAGTGAGTCTTTTTCTCCACTGTGTTCCAGTAGGGAAGATGAATTCAGTGTTGTGGAGCAGCCTACTTTCACTTACAGAGTGTGCTAACCTTGCGGAGCCAGCTCACTTCAAGGAGTCCCCCTTAGACTTCAGGGAAGATGACCCCGGGGTGCCTTTCATCTTTTGTGTCCTCTGTGTAGATGTCACAGCAAAACCCTCACCTATTTCAAAGCTACATCCTGACCCCAGACGAGAGATGGGCTTAGAATACAGGTGCAAGGTGGAAAGTTCTGGCAACATTGGCTTAGAAGGTTGTAAGTCCTTATGTGCTGTTATAGTCAAGTTCTTCTTTTCTTTGAATATTTTTGCCTCCAGTTCAACCTTGAAGGATATAATCATATGATTCCTGAGATCCTTCTGGACACATTTACTGGATAATTTTTTCCTTCATCCTCAAACGTTTTTATAAACTCCATGTTCTAGGATGCATTGCTTTGTGTACCCAGATTTAAACTGGTTTTATGAGCACAATGTGTCTGCTTCAGCTCGTCTGAATTTATTGATAAGGCAGGAAGCTCTATTCTCAGATTCATTAGCTGTGTTACACTGTCATTTCCTTTTTAATAATCCTTCTGTTTTTTCTCCAGTGTCTCAGTATTTTATGTTGAGTTTTGTGTGTGTGTGTGTGTGTGTGTGTGTGTGTGTGTGATGCTTTCAGTGTTTAGAAGGATCATAGCCTAGACTTTTAATACTAAACTTACTTTTTAAATTTTAGCAATGTGGCTTGTGACTAGACAATAGATATTAATGAATAGTAGTAAGAAATACAGGTATACCCTTCACTGCTGAGCACGAGGGTACCCCGCTGGGTGCCAGCTAAAATAAAGCTCTCTTTCTTTTTGTATGTTTGCCTCGTTCTCTTTTTGAGTTACAACATTTGGGGGCTCTTCCGGGATTCCTATTGGCCTCCATTCATTTTTTGCTCCGCATAAGGATCCTCAGGGACTGACCAGCCTCGAGGGAATTGTCCACACCCATCATCCCACAGGGGACGATTGCCAGCAGCTGCTTCAGACTCTCTTTACGGTTGAAGAGCGAGATCGAATTCGTTCTGCAGCTCGCAAGGCCGTTCTTGGCCCAGACGGGACTCCCACTGACGATCCAGACTGACAAAACCTCATCTTTCCCCTCTCGTGCCCAAATTGGGATCCGAACACTGATAGAGAACTTTATTCTAAGGGCCAGAGATTACTGAAAATTATTTACACTCATTCAAAATCATGTGGTGGGGCCAAGCCCAGTGAAGCTGAGAAGAGCCCCTTCTGTACAGCTTCCAGGGGCCCACGGTGTCACTGTGAGTCCTGCATCCCCTGCCCTGCAGCTGGCTGCTTGGGGAGGACACTGCCTCTCAGGCGTGGAGGAGTCTGTCACAGGCACACTTCGGACGGGCCCCAAAGTTTCTGAGAAACATCCATCGCCAGATCTTCTGGCTAGGGGACCTCCACCAACAGTCGAACCTGGAAGTCAAGTGCTGCTCAGATGATTCTACCAAGGCGGGCTTGAACTAGGTGGGAAGGACCCTTCACAGTTGTCCTCAGCACTCCAACCACCATCAAGGGTGCTGGCAAGACTGCCTAGATTCATCACAGCCATTTCAAGGCACTGCCACCTCCTGAAGAACCACCCCAGGAGCAAGATAAGTGGACAGTACAAAAGGGAAGTAACCTTCTCAAAATTAAGATTTAAAAAATGCTGTGCTTAGTTATACTCTTAATGCTTAAGTTTCCAGTATCCTCCAGTTCTTATACTGACTGGTTGTTTGGCCCTCCTTGCAACTGCCAAGGTGGTACCAGTAATGTTCGCCCGACGGCTTTCACTAATTTGGCCGACTGTGGCAATAAAATGGCATTCCTTTATACCAACATCAGATGGCGGGGGATATTACCCGGCCTGGAAATGTATACCCAAGCCCCCTACAATACCTAAGCCTAATGGTCAACCAGAAAAATGCCCTAAGGAGTGCACCACCTATAAAGATGAAATGCACTCTTCCTGTTACAGTACCATACAAGAATGCACAGGTGCAGATAATAAGGTTTACTTCACTGCTATTTTGGAAAATACCTATTGTGGCTCCTTCGGGAGGGACTGGTCCACTCAGCCTCGGGTCCTAGGAAGCTATAAATATGCACAAGCCTCTTGTGTTGGGACCATAGGCAAACCTATTTGTTGGAGCAGAACACCACCTATCCATGTATCAGATGGTGGGGGTCCACAAGATCAGATAAGAGAAACCATAGTCCAGAAAAGACTAGAAAAAAAATATGGGAACGCATGTTCTCTAAGGTCAATTATCACCCCCTGGCCCTTCCCAAGTCTTGAGGAGTTGATTTAGATACCCTTGGACATACTCAAGGCCACCCATCTGGCCCTCAATATGACCAACCCTGCTCTAGCAGAAAGTTGCTGGTTGTGTATGACCCTCAGCACACCATGCCCCTTGCTATTCTCTCTAATTCTACCCCGAGTGTAATCAATCCCATAAACCCTAACTGCACAGGTGCCAGCCCCTTTAGAGTCCAGCATATAGCCTTCACTGGTCACCTCTCACATACCGGGTAAAAATATCACATCAGGTATAGATGCAGGATTGATCTCCCCACCAGGTGCAGTCTTATCTGTAATCACAGTACTCCACTGTGCCCCAACAAAGGACACATTTTCATTTGTGGGGGAAATACAGCCTTTACTTTCCTTCCTGCCAATTGGACAGGACTATGTGTCATGGCCACCTTGCTACCTGATATAGAGATTATCCCAGGAGATAACCCTGTGCCCATCCCCAGTTTATCATGCTGGTTGATGTAAAAGGGCAATTGAACATAGCCCCATTCTAGTGGGTTTGGTATTTCAGGAGCTTTGGCCACAGGCTCTGCAGGCATGGGCATAGCCATACATTCCTATGCAAAGCTCTCCAATCAATCAATTGATGATGTTCAGGCCCTAACTGGAACTATCCAAGACATCCAGGACCAAATTGATTCCCTCACTGAAGTGGTTCTCCAAAATAGGAGGGGATTAGACCTCCTAACAGCAGAACAAGGAAGGATCTGCTTAGCCTTACAGGAATGCTACTGTTTCTATGCAAACAAATCTGACATCATTAGAAATAAAATAAAAAAGCTCCAGGAAGACCTAGTCAAAAGAAAAAGGAATTATTCAAAAACCCCTTCTGGGGTGCATGGGAAGGAATTTTACCATACCTCCTGCCCTTAATAGGACCCTTATCAATACTGTTAATCCTCCTCACTCTAGGACTATTTGTCATCAACAGATTAGTTAAATATATAAACTCTAGAGTCCAGTCCATTAAACTTATAGTACTTAGGACTCAAGGATGGGAACAGCTCCCCATGTCAGACCAATCAAATGAGTCAATTATTTCACTCAACTACCCAAAATCAGTGGGGAATGTTATAACCTGGCAGGACTAACTCCATTTTAGGTCACCTCTACCATGTTATTGTTCTGTATGCGCAGAAACTGAACTAAGTTTTGATTTCTGTAGGTCACTGTTTCCATAAGTTTGTTTCCCCATTGTGATGCCTAACACACGTCAAACCCCTTGAGTCTATTGCTTTATAAGGCAACAACCTGTATCCAACCAGATTATAAATCCTCATGCCCCCCCTTTTTATTTGTTTCTTGTTTCAGAACTTTTGTTTGTTTGTTTATTTTTATGGCTGGCTCAGCCTGCCCTCAGGGCAGGGCTGGCGCAGCGTGTGGTGCC
>PVJA010019840.1:0-37789 GCA_004027025.1 Myocastor coypus
GAGGAGGAGAAGAAGAAGAAGAAGAAGAAACACGTGTAGAGTATTTTCCATATTTATTTACTGGCAAGCATTTTTGATTTTTCGGATTCTAACTATGACTGCGGGCATGTCCCTGTGTGCGTGTGCCAGGAGAGGTCCCACTCAAGGTGGTTGTCGATGCACCGCTGCAGGAGCTGTGAGGGTGCGTAGGTAGCATCACACCCTGTGCTAAGCCGTGCTTCCCATTAAAGGGGGTGGAAACTCTGGCGTGTGCACGTGAAGCTGAAAACAAAACCAGACAATGGCAGAGACGGGACCCCTGGCCCTGTACACCTAACGAGCCCAGCCATCCTGCTGGAATGGGTGACGCTCACCGCTCTCCTCTGCGCAGACTGCGGCCCCTGATAATGAGGTCCACTTGCTGCCTGTCAAGAAGCATTCTCCTTTGCCAATTAGCTACCACTGTGAATAAGGACGGCAGTCTCCATAGTGACAGAAATAGTCTTTCAAAGGGACCGAGATCTTCAACTAAACAAAACCAGTTGAGTAAAACTTTATTGACTATAAGCACCACATGAAACAGGTGTATTTGCAGTTCTCAAGACAGAAAGCACGGCATGGCTGCACTCAGAAGTGGCCCTACTTAACTTTCCTATAACTTCAGCTGGACCCCGGCTCATCCTGAGGAGCTGGGGGAGAGCTGTTTGCTCATGGAGGCTCTTTCCTCTCATTGAGCCCTCCAGGCTTTCTTCTGTTTGGACAAACTACAGAATCAGCCTTGTGGAAGTAGGACACTTGGCACTATCATAAGAGTTTATGGGAAGCACCCTGCAAAAACTGATATTTGTAGGGTCTGCACTTAGGATCCCAGTAGACTCAGCACATGCTTCTTAAATTCTCCTACAATTTGCCCTAGAGTCCCTCAAACGGGAGTTGGGCCTCAGCTGATTGTACCATCAGGAGTGGGTGAAATATTTAAGAAGTGGGCCTGGTATCAGGTCTTCTGTCATTGGGGGCTGTGCCCTAGTGTGCCCTAGATATTCGGACCTCATCCCCTTTGCCTTCCTCCCTCCTTCTTGTCCTATAATGATGTGACATTGTGCTGCCCACACTCCACATCATGATACACTGCTTAGCGTAATCAACTATGAACTAAACAGCTCACAGCGGTTAAACTGTGAACCAAAGCAAACCTTTTCTCTTCATAAGCTTCTTATCTTAGGTGTGTTGTTACAGTAACAGGATGTTAACACATTCTAATAATGAAAACTAAAATCTTCACATAACTGGAATATGTAATATGAAAGAACTATGTAATGAAATGTGTAAGAACTATGTAAGAAAATGTGTAATATGTAAGAAAAATTACTCGGGAGACCTATTTCCTCTGCAGTCAGTGGTTTCTCGCATTTGTTCCAGAAGGGTCTCCTAACAAAAGACAACAGTCACATTCAAGGACGTGTTCTCCTGGTTTACAAAGAGGTTTTCCTTTCAGATTTGGTTATGTCCCACATCTGTGCCATGGGCTGCAACAGTAACACAGGGAAGAGAAGAAAAATAACTATCTTGTGTGCTTTGGATACGAAAGTTTTCATCAAATTTGAGTTTCCGGTTCACAAAGCAGTTACATAATCATTCCCCTGACAACACAGGATTTTAAAAGAGTGCCCTTGACAGTCGCTTAGCTGTGGCTCCCCGCTGCGCCCGTGCTGCAGACGTGGGTAGCTATGCATGGCTCGGTGCTGCCCACCTTCAGATTTAAAAATAAATCTCTAAAGAACTGGAGTGCAAAAGCATTAGCTTAACATTTCATTAATAAATTCTACTTTAAAATACAGCAAAAGAAATATGAAATCACCCACATAGAATGTGTTATGTTCTTTAGTTCCTGAAATATTTGCAAAAAAAAAAAAAAAAAAAAAAAAAGGGATCTTAATTTAGAAAGGAAAAATTTAAATTATCAAAGAAGCATTTATTAAAAAAAGAGAAATTGACTTCTATTCAGACATCTCTGGAATATATATATATATATATATATATATATATATATATATATTAAAAATCAGGGCTGGGGAGATAGTTCAGTAGAATAAGCACTTGCCTAGCAAGTGCATGGTCCTGAGTTCAATCCCTAGTACTGCAAAAGAAATTTTAAAAATAAATAAATAAATAAATAAATAAAATAAAAATCAATAAGACTGGAAAGATTTCCCATCAATATATATTTTCATGCTCCACATAATCTGATGAATTAAATGTAATTTTATAGTTAATGTATAATAAAAAATTAATTTATTATTATAATACAAGAGTGATGTATTTGCTATCTTATTAATGTTATTTTCATTTAAAATTATGTTCTATATAAAAAGCAGATGTAAGTATATAAAGTATGAAGAGATGAATCAGAATAATTTCTCAAAAAAGAATAGAAAGTGCTAAAGAGTAACAGTAAGCATTTCCGTGGAAACCCTGCCCTGATTGGTCCTCAGCCTTTTAAGTTTGCTCAGGCTCAATTCTCTTACAAATTTTATGACTGAACTATAAGGGGAAAATACTGTAGTAAGAGGTATTGAGATACTCTGTTCTCTCTGTGAGGATGTTGCTTCTCCAATTTCAGGACCAACAGAAAAGACCTTGTAGTTATGGTTTGGGTTTACCTAATACCATCGCAACCTGGCCCAAAGCATGAAGGGCCCTAGTCCAGGTGAAAGAGAATTGTTAGGTGCATTCTAAAGTCAGATGGAGGCAGGAAGAAAGTCGCTCAGCTGGTTTCTGTTTTATTGGAGACTGCGTTGCTGAATGGGAATCGCTTCAGAAAGCCTAGGAAACTTCCTTCCACCCTGTGTAAGCTGAAGACAACCAGGTCCACAGGCAGACCCATATGTGGTTGTGATCCACCCTGGCAGACAGCTTTGGGGGGCTGGGAAGCAGTGTGCAGAAGCTCTGAGCTCCTCCCTGCATGGACCTGGCCCTCTGGTGTCTCTTAGGCATGTATAAAACACAATTTCATAGAAGAATTCAGTGCCTTTCCTTCTTAGTTCTGAAAACCATGCTTTTCTGAAGGTGAAATCTCCACTATGCCTGCTTCAAGGCTGCCTGTTAATAATACATCAACAGGGAATCACAGAGCCATGGCAAACAGCAGCAGAAAGAGGCAGAAAGAAAATGAATGGGCAAGAGCTTGACGAAACTTCAACCTCTAGAAGTCAGAGAAATTTCTCGGTTACCACCACTGTATTGTTTCAGCTTATCTTGTGCTGTTAAAACAATATACCTGGGACTTGGTGATTGGCAAAGAAAGGAGGGTTGTCTGGCTCATTGTGAAAGACAGGACAACCCAAAGTCAGGCGATCACACCTGCTACGTTACCTCACGGTGCATAAGTGAAACAAAGGTGTGCAGAAGAGACGCACGTGTGAACGGTGAGGCCAGGCTTGGTTTAGAACGACGGTGTCCTTACGGAGACCAACACTCGCACGGGGGCCACATTAATCCTCCCGAAATGAGAAGTCCCTTAGTGTCCTCGCCACTCCTGAATACCACTGCATCCCCAACGCAATTTAAACATGAATTTTGGGGCAGATAAATTATGTTCGTGTGGTAGTATGAATCTTTGTCATTCTTATCTGCTATGCTGAGAAATATTTTGGCAACAAGGAACAGTGCTGGAGAAAGGGCGAGGACACAGCTCTCTCTCGTCTGTTACTGCGAGAAGAGCGCGTGATCTAGGCTTCTTACAACACTTGGCCCCGTGGTGCCAGCAGGAGCGTGGTCTGCTTAGGAGATGCCAGGAAGATAGTGAAAGTGCTGCGCACCTCAGGGCCGCTTCCAGAAGAATGTGCCGAAACAAGAAAGGGGCAGCAACTCCCGTGCTTTACCCAAAGCCATCTCCGCCAACCGCATGGATTTCTGCTTCCAGGGGTGTAGGAACTCCATGGAAGTGTCCATCACACCCTAAGCCGTTCCTTCCCCTTGGGTGTCCCAAAGGCTTAGCCGCCAACTTGGCCAACAAACCCAAGTCTGAACAGTAGCAAACCTCGGCGAGGGTGTCTGGACACATCGTGGGTTCATCCCGGGGAAACACAAGCTGCAGCAGGCCGCCTTATGGAGGTACAGGATGGGGAAACCTGGCAGGGAGACAGATCATTAAAGGCCCAACAACGGAAGAGCAGCTCAGTAGAGCGGAAAGGTCTTCCCACGCTGCAAGTCAGAAAACCGATGCCCGCAAGCATGGTGCTGTGACATGCTTGCTGAGCATTTTGAATTTTAAAAATTGGAAATTCTTAAAGCAAGTTTTCTCTAACCTTTCTTCCGCTCTCTTCTCCCCCTTCCCAAGCCCCAAGCTCAGAAGTCTTTCTGTGGAGCTCTTTCATCTGATTAAAAGAAATTCTTTGAAAAGAAATGTGATTGTCTTGGATTCTCCTTCCCTAAAACCTCATTAACCAAGGAAAATTAATCACAGAGAACAGCAGTTGCTCTGAAGGAAATCTGAGGCGTTTTGTGTGCATGACAAGACAGTCTTCTCCCAGTTCCACCCTCACTTTCCTGTAACTTGTCTCTGCCTTTCCCACAGTCCGGAGAACGTTTGCTCCAGGATGTTGTCTCCTACACAGTTCCCCTAAGCCATTTACTCGCCTTCTGAACTTCCTCCAAGCCCCATTTTCTTCTCCCGTATGCTGCTGGATTTATGTTTATGGACAGCTCTAACTGGCTTGGTAGTAGACTGCCGCTCTCCTGTGATGCCCCGTGCACATAATAAACCTATGTGCCTTTTCTCCTGTTAATGTGTTATCAGTTTACTTTTAAGAATCTGAACCTTCAGAGGGGGAGGAGAGTGCCCTTTGCCCTACACACTGATTGTTAGACTCTTCACAAGTGGTTTCCACTGGCATCTCAGGAACAAGACAGAGAAAAAGACAGGAGGAAAAGGTGGTGCCTCCCACTCCTTCAGAGAGAATCCTGCTCACATGCTGGCCTCAACGCTAGAAGAAGCAAAGTCTGCAGGCCACCAGAAAAGAGGAAGGAAGTACTTCCTTCTCTAAGTCCCTAGCAAAGATCTGCTACTTCTGAGCAAGAGGGGGGAGGGGAGAGAGGGAGGGGGGAGAGAGAGAGAGAGAGAGAGGAAGAGGAAGAGGAAGAGGAAGAGGGAAAGGGAGAGAAGAGAGACCTTCCTAATTCTGGGCGGTTTCTTTCTTTACAGGGTCTCACTACGCAAATCTGACTTGTACGATTCTCCTGTTTCCAGCCTCCCGAGCACTGGAATCACAAACACACGCCACCATGCCCAGTCTCTGGGAGCTTCCTAGACCTAATCTTTCACTGCAGGATTCTGTACCTACGAAATCAGGGTGGCACTGGAAATAACTATCGCAACAGAAAAGAAAACAAATAAATCTAGCTCATTGCTGCGCTTGGTCTGCCCTATCTTGCGGGGGGAGAGGCAGGGGTGCTTTCTGCTGCTACTGTTCCTGCTAGTGCTCTGCACAAATGGCCGGGCATTCAATAAACAAATTATAAGACAGAGAAAGAACATGCAACAGATTATACCCCCTATTATGCCGGCATTCAAAATGATTTTTAAGTACAGAAATATCTCCATGCTATAGATTTTACTTTATTTATTTTATTTTTATTTATTTTTTTATTTTTTTGTCTTTTTGAGACAGGGTCTCGCTATGCGGTTTTGGCTGGCCTTGAGCTCACTTTTGTAGCTCAGGCTGGTCTCGAACTCGCACCAATCCTCCTGCCTCAGCCTCCCGAGTGCTGGGATTACAGGCGTGCGCCACCACACCCAGCTTAGATTTTACTTTAGAAAATCATCAGACACAGATCTCTTTGTAACCATGTGAGTAAGTAGAATAAGTTGCTGAACACATTGTATCAAATATAGCACCTGCTCGCAATCAAGTGGTAAGACTATATTTTTAAAGTTTACCTTTCCTTCTATTAATGCATATTGTATAATGTATTATAATATAGGTAGACATTTTCATTTAATAATAAAAAATTCTATGTAGTAGAAAAAATTACGTCAATGAAATAAACTTTTTAATGTTCTGTTGTACAAAAGGACATTGCTGAGCTATCAGAAAGGGTATATGTTACAGGTTGTTCAAAGAAAGAAAGACTGTGCTAAGTACCCAACTTTTTTTTTCTTTTTTGTCTTTTTGAGACAGGGTCTCGCTATGCGGTTGATGTTGGCCTTGAGCTCACTTTTGTAGCCCAGGCTGGTCTGGAACTCGCACCGATCCTCCTGCCTCAGCCTCCCGAGTGCTGGGATTACAGGCATGAGCCACCACACCCGGCAGTACCCAACTTTTTAATTGCCCCCAAAACAAAAAGACTGGATACAAAAACAAAGACCCAAAATACAGTCTTTAATCATTTAAGTAATAGCAGTATTGGCACGATCAATCTTATTAGTGTAGCATTGCTAGGTAATATGAACAGCACATACATGGGCTTCTAAAATATTCATAACTTCATGAAATAAATATTCATAGGATCCCTATTTTTATGGATGACACGTCTGACATCTGTTATGAGTACGTCTGAAGCATCAATGTTATCAAACCTAAATAATGCGAAATAAACGACAATGATAACTATAAATCTCACTGCTGCTTACTGATCATTTACCAAGTTTGCATTATGATCTACATGTTTAAATATGGCTTCAGCCAGGCCTGGTGGTGCATTCCTGTAATCCCAGCACTCAGGAGCCTGAGGCAGTAGGATCGATGTGAGTTCGAGACCAGCCTGGGCTACAAAAGTGAGCTTAAGGCCAGCCTGAACTGCATAGCGAGACCCTGTCCCAAAAAGATAAATATGGCTTCAGAATATTGCTAAGACTGAAGTTCAGACCAGAGAGTCTAATCAGGTTGCCCGAGGTGGCACGGTTAGGAATGGAGGGAGTCCTGACTTGGGGAGCTGTCGGGCCTCCAAGTACAACCTCTGAGCCTTACGGTGACGCTGAAGGTCTCCAGATCTGAATATCCCAAGCCCCATCCTGCCGTCGACCCTGAGATGTCTCATGGAATATTCCTCATCTGCGGCACGTCTTCACTTCTAGCTTCACAGATCTCCCCTGCTTGCCTGGGTTTGATCCCTTTCCGCTGGGCCTACTTTCCTTTGCCTCTCTGACGCCTGCCTCTGCCTTGGCAGGACTCCGGGGCTCTCCAGATTCTCCCTGGCTTCTGCCGCTTCTCTCTGCTTCTCAGTCCTGTCTGTGTCAGAGGCGCCGTGGGGCTGTGGCCCTCTCCACCACGGTTTTACTTCATTAGCTGTGAACATAAGGCTGCATGTCATATCCCTTAGTCCGCAGAGCGGAGGAGACTGGCACTACTGGTTTGCTTGGTTTTGTTTTCAACATACAAGAGGCTTTCTTCTTTTGCATGTTTTATTTTTATTACAATTATTATACTCTTGGAGAGTTTTAGGAAACTGTACACTTGATGAAGCCTTCCTATCTGTAACATATGCCCTTCGGTGGGAGAACAGTTTTCTCTTTTTCCATTCTCCCTACTGTTTCTAAGTACAACTTTCCTGGAACAGAATTAATTAAAAACATATTTTCTGAAATCGTCATCTGTTCCTCTGATCGGTCCCTCTGCCTTCCGTCTCCTCTCTCTTGGCCTTACTTTCAGTGGGGCTCCCTCGGTCTTCCCCCTCGCCTCTTGCTCAGCCTTTCCTTTCCCTTAGCTTCCGAAAGCTGCTCTCCTCCCAATGTTCCACGCGGCCTTCCTCTGTGCTTCATTCCCAGGCTGTGATAGCATCTGAGTTCCATGACTCTGTGAGGCTTCCTTCCCCCGCCTGGATCATTTCTGCAGATTCCATATTGCTTGATCTATGGATGCCTCTGTCCCTGAGCGTGACCTATACACCTGCGACTTGGGTGCTTCCCGGCCCAGGAGGAACAGGAAGGGAGCGAGGGATTATGATCTCACAGCTCTGTCTGAGCCTTTCGCTGGATGCCGCTGTGCTCAGTGACACAGCTGCACCTCAGCTGTGCCTGCGTCTCCTGATGCTGACCATCTAAGCCTGCAGCCCTGCGGGTAGAGGCGTCTCTCTGCCTCTCCTGTGCTGACAACCCGCTCTCTGTCCTTCACACAGCTCCACTTGCAGAAAGGGCTGGGCACTGATTCTGCTCTGTCCGCCCAAGCTTCCTGCCTCCTGGGGGTGTTTCCACCCTCCCACAGATACAAATCCAGTCACTCCCTTTCCCACCCATCAGGGTCTCAGCTTCCGAGACAAAGGCCTTCTGCTTTCCTGTGGAGATCCCTCCACGGCTAACGGGGAAGGCCGTGATGAGCACATGGCTTCACGCTGCCCTGCTCCACTGAGACCTGGTGCTCCTTCAGCCTGAGTTTCCCACACGGCACATCTGACTGCACGGAGAAGTCACACTGGCTCTGCTCAGCCGAAAGATGCAAGGGAGGACCCTAAGCTGTCACTGGTCACCGCTAGGTGCCTCGAGCTAGCTTAAGAAGTTTGCATTCACTATCTCAGTGAAGTCCCAAAACAATCACAGGAGATTTGGGGAATTATTACATCCTTACTGTGCAGGTGAGGAAACTGAGGCTCAGAGGCTAAAACTGTACTCAGCATCCTGAGTCCTCAAGAGCGAGGATTCGGCTCCAAGTACTTTCATTTCAGAGCCCTGTAGCTACTGCAAAGCGTTATTCTTATCAAAACTTGAAAGAATAGGCACACGTGACCTTACCCCTAGGAGGCACGGGCTTTTCTGCTAACCTGTGCCACCTATCTCTCATCAGAGCTGATTGCAAGCAAAGCCAGGGTCCCGGTGCACTGCATCTAAGCCGCAGAGGATCTTAGTGTGCATCCCTGTATTATAGGGTGTCCCGGGGGGTGGGGGGATTAAACATCTCCCCCTTTACATATAGGGCCGAGGAAATTATTTTCTGAGATAACATGGCTTCTATTTTCTCAAGCTATTATGCCTTTACTAGACCCACAAAGCATCAGAGTAAAAGTGGTGATAGGCAGGCAGCAAAATCCACTTCCTCTCTGTATCTAGGCCTCTTCAAGGTAACTTTATAGCACTTTCGTGGACCTAGGGGTACAGTCTGCATCCTACTGTCTGGACCCTCTGCATGGCTGGGGACTTGCTCCAGCCTGCAGAATAGGCCAGACGTGACTCTATCGCCATGCAGGCATGGGCGCCCTCACTTGGAGCCCTCCCTCTGCACAGCCAGACTGCTGAGGGCCCAACAAGGAGAGCCAAGCCCGGCAGGCCTCCAGCCCCAAGCAGGTGCGAAGGGAGACCAGCTCAGAGACCCACATGCAATGCTGCTGCAGAGAGCCCGGCTGGGCTCAGACAATGTGCCTGACTCAGAGGACTCTGAGATACACAAGTAGTTGTTGTTTTGAGCCATGAAGCATTGAAGCGGGTTGCAACGCTGCGTTACTCCGGTAACGGCTGGCTGGTGGGAAGGCCGGCGTGGCTGCTCTGGGATGTCAAGTATGGCATACTGCGTGGCTCAGAATTGGGAAATGTAGCTCTCTAGGAGAGAGAGAAGCCTCGAAGCCAATCCAAGACCCTCCCTGAGGCAGCTCCGCTGCCAGGGCCAGTGCAGCTCTCCGTCCACCATGGGGAGAGAAGCCTGTGTCCAGCAGAGCACTTTTTTTCCTCTCTTGCTTCTGCAGTCTAATGTTTAAAGACATTGATTCCATCAAGCAATATGAAATAAGCACATGAACCATAGATTTTATAAATTCAATGTAAAATAGACACAGTGTTAGGCCCAGTGTCGTCTGAGATACTTCAAGAAATCCTACAAAGTGTACTTACTGACTACATGTTAGTTTAATGACCTAAACGGTACCTGTGAAAGAATTTGCTTATGCTCATCTACTAGTGGTTGTCTCTTCCTTTGTCAGAGGCTTCCCACTTGATCAGAAATGTGAGTATCCAGTGTTAAAACACATCTTTTGAATTCTGCAGTAGCTGTCTTCCTACCACCAGTCATAGAGTTTGACTACGATTAAATCTAATCAGTCAAAAACAAAGAAACCATGCTTCCTCAGGGTGAATCCGGATAGCAATTGTGGGAAAATACTGATAGGAGCAAGCAGTCTTAAAATGTGCTCAGAAGCTGGGTGACATGGCCTGGCTTTGCAACCCTAGCACTGAGGGAGGCAGAGGAAAAAGAATCACAAGTTCAAGCTCGGTCTCAGCAACGAGGAAACCTGGCGACTCTCTAGCTCAAAATAAAAATAAAAAGAGTTGGAGGTAGTTTGCTGGTACAACAAAGCAGTCTGACAAACAAACAGACAATTGTTCCAGTGATTTCTAAAATGGTAGCTTAGCAGTAGTTTTAAACCTTAATGGGAGTTGGTGATTACATGGTTTATTAGTCAGGAATTATGATTGGTGTTGTCCAAAGTCAGGCTGCTTTCCGTGAGCAGGATTGGGTGTAATCCCAGTCTCCTGGTGATATGCAGATGGGGTCCATTTCTTTTCCTCGTGGGTCAGAGAGGTTCCATTCTGTATGCCGGAAACCATGAGGCTCCCTTTTGGTTTGCTTCCTTGCCAAGGACTGCTGGAACATGAGCAGGAGGAAGGTGGCTCAGTTACTTTCCTCTTGTTGTTAAGACAAAAGGCCTGACACCCCAAATTAAGAAGAAAAAAAGTTACTTATCTCAGAGTTTACAGCAGTTCCAGCCCATCATCATCAGGCTCTAAGACAAGGTGGCGTGACAGAGGGGTGACCATTCATGGCAGTGGGGGGCAGAAGAAGCAACTACAGGGGGAATGGAAAGAGACAAGACTGTTTCCGTCCCTTATATTTTATGGAAGCTACCTGCCCTAGAGAAGGACTAGCACTCCCACCTTTAATCCCAGCATTACACTACAAACCAGTCAAACACTCTGAAAAGACAACCTATCAGGATCACATAAGATTTGGGGGTACGTCCAGATACAAACCATTAACATCCCACCCTATCGCCCCAAAGACTCATGTACATTCCTTCCATGAAATCTAAGAGTTGTGGAAGTCCTAGCCATTTCAGCATTTCTGAAAGTCCAAGTCCCAGATCTCCTCTGAGATGTAAGGCAGACTCTTAGCTGTACACCCTTGTACCGATGACAAGAAAGAAACACTTCCAACATTCCGTGACACAAGTCAGCAATTTTCATTCCAGAAGTTACCAACATGGATAGCCAAAGGAATGGTACGAAAGCAAGTCTAACCTGGTTTGAAACTGTCTCATTGTTATCTCTTTCTCCTTGCAGTTAATAAAATTAAAAAATAATAAAAATAAATATAAATAAATAACGCCCATCAAAGGAAACATTAACACTTGTAGCTGTAGGTCCATGGGCAAAAGCCAAAGAAATTTGTGGCAAGATGCGCACGCTAAAGGGCATGAGCGACTCTGTTCCTACGGCACTTCCGGTGGCTGTAGCCCCCTTGGCTTCCCTCCTGGACCCACTCTGTTCCTTCCTTGCAGTTTTCTTCAGATGACCCACCACGTTCTGACCGCTCCAAACTGCTGGATTCTCTGCTGCACGTCTGGCTTCACATGCACAACTTCATGCACTGCTCTCTCAGGGACACACTGCCCAGCCTCTCAGCCCTTCTGAAATATGGGTGGAAGCCTTCTGAACCCACGACTCTTCACCTCTGCATGCACGTAAAGCCAGTGTCATGCAGAAGATGCCAAGTTCTGCCACCAGCAGGAGCAGTAGCCAGGCTTGCCTCTCTCTGGGCTATAGGGGTGGAGAGTTTGAATTCCTGAGCATGCGGAACCCAATTCTGAAGAGCAAATTCTCTAGGCCACCAGCGCTTTGGAACCTGGTGTGCCAAGACTTTCTTCTCAGTGAAGATTTTTCTCACTTACCCAGTTTTGCAGCTTCAAAGAGTAGAGTCTTGCTGTTTCTTGTGATGCTCTCAGGCCATCTTTTGTGTTTTCTTGTTCCTTCCCAGAAACCAAGATTCCTCCAGCTGTCTTTGTAGTCCACAACTTTACTGGAGCTTCCTTCATGGTCAAAACTAATAACATTTTAAACCACTCTGCTGGGCTCTTTGCTATTGATTGTCACTATAAACATTAATAAAATCCCCAATAGTAGCCATGCACTGCCTCAACATTCCACTGCCTTGGAATTTCTTCTAGAAGATTAATTTGACACTCTTAATCTCAGTTTCAGGCAAAGTCTCTCGATATGAGTAAAATGCAAACAAACATTCTGCCAAAGGCTCTCAGTGGACTAAGCTTGCTTCGGTTTGCACAGGGGCCAGATTTCGATGCCTGGCATTGTATGCAGTGCCTGCCCCAGCCCTGAGTGCGCTGAACCAGCGATGGAGTCTGGGCATGGTGGCACATGCCTATAATCCCAGCACTAGGGAGGCAGAAATCAGGAGGATCGCTATGAGTCCAAGCTGTATAGTGAGACCCTGCAGAAAAAAACAACTTAAAACAAGCATTCCGCCAAGCTATAACACACGTCCTTGCTCCAGCAGAAACCTCCTGAACCTGATCTTTACCAGCAGGATTTCCATCAGCCTTCTGGGCTTGTGAGTTCCAACCACATGCAGAATACCCAAGACGTTTTTACCTCTGCTATTTCATCCAGCATCGTCGATCCTTCCCACAAGCCATTCCCATAGGTTCCTGAACCACATGGTCAAGTATAGTCTTATCAATGATCCCACTTCTCTAGTTCCAAACTTGTTTGCTTTACCAGGGAAAAGATTCAATACAGAACATATAATTTATAGGATTACCTTAAGATGCTTAAAGCTTTGATGCTTATGCTTTTATTTGTAAAGTGGAGTTAATGACACCTACATATGCAGGGATTATTATGCAGGTTAATAAACATGTAAAATGCCTGGAACATTACCCAGCATAAAAATTAGCATAGTAAGTACTGTAATTATTAGAATTCTTACATTTGCATCTCATCATCCTTCTGTAATACTGGTATGATTTACATTTATTAAATGTCTCACCCTACATGAATTACTATTCATTTATTTAAAAGATTATTTTAATTTTCTATTATGAATATATATATATATATATATATATATATATATATATATATATAATCCATTGGATAAAGAAAAGGGGATAATGTAGTAAAGTCATGCAACATTGTGAGTTGCTGTGATACCGGAATCCAGGCCCCCCTGTGGATTCTTCGGGTCTCTCATGTGTGCCCGGATCTCCTTCATTCTTTGCATTAGATTTTTTGGGATGAGATTATAAGATAATCGGACTCTTGCAGCAATGATCTCAGCAATGTTCGGTCTGAGTCGATCTGAAGGCCCAGACCCACGGCCATGCCCTCCCCAGTCCTGACGGAGCCTAGAGCCCATGAAAATATCCCATGCAAGTGCGTATCAAGGATCTGCACTGGAAGGGCCTAAAGGTCGCTGCGGAAGCTAGAAATTGTGCCCCACTGATGTGAAGGGTCTGTGCCAGGAGGCTGAGGGATCTGAACTGCAGCTAAGAAGCAACGCCCACAGTAAGGATCTGAGTGTCTCTGAGAAAAGCCCACAGCTATCCTCAGTGACAGTTATAACCTGAGCTACTCAGACAGTGGATACAGCTGAATCCATATCAGAAAAGCCATCAGGACAAGCTTCTCCAGGAGGGCCATACACTAACCATAACGGAAGATATGCCACTTCACACATTGCTCCTCCTACTCACCAGACTGAAAGGTGGGACAGCAATCTTGGATGATGAAGAGGTCAGTTCTCCAGACGGTATGAGAAGCAAGGGGAGAAGACCAGCTTCCCAGTGAGGAGTCGGGGCCGAGCCCTGGGCTGTGCACCTTTAGGCCACTAGGTTAAAGGGAAATTCTCGCTTATTGGAACTACACTTTACTTCTGGCTCCTGTTAGCTATAGCTACACTAGCGGCACACAGAAATTCTTCCATGAGTTTATGGCTTAAGTTGTCTCTTCACACGTCTTTTCTCAATTTTTAAAGTGCGTATTAGTACACCTTTGCAGCACGCAATGCCTACACGTATGGTGAGGAGCCGGCACGTGTACGTCATACCTCTGAGTTCTCTTCTGATTGTTTGCCTCCCTCACTGCTCCTTCCAGCCCGCCTGGCACCCAGGACCCCCTCTCAGCTCTCAGTTGATGGTGATGCCTCTCTTCCTCAGTCTCTGCCAAGTGCATCTGCTCAGGCTTTGCTGAACAAGTCAGTGTGAGAAGTTACTTTCAAAAACAGCGATCTTGGCCAGAAGTGGTGGTGTACGCCTGTAATCCCAGCACTTGGAAGGCTGAGGCAGGAGGATCGCTGTGAGTTCAAGACCAGCCTGGGCTACCAAAGTGAGCTCAAGGCTAGCCTTAACTGCACAGCAAGACCCTGTCTCAAAAAGACAAAAAAAAAAAAAATGGTGACCCTGGTTAATAACAGGTAACTGTTGGTCCTACTGGAGAGAGCCTTTTCATAAGAGCCTTCAGCGTCTTTTATTCAGTGAGTGAAAAGGGTGGGAGTCCACTCACTGGAGAGGCCACAGCTGACCTCAGGGACGGAGGCCATGGGTGGTGTCCTTCTTCAGGAAGGCAGCTGCCCGGGGGATCCACCTTCCTGAGCAGCCAGTGACAGCAGAGAGCACTTGGAAGCTGCCTCCCACTTCCAGGTCTACCCAGGAGACAGACAACCACTGTTGGCTGGTAACAGCCAGATTTCTAGCTCTGTCAGCGGTCTTGGTCATTCTCTATGACCTATGAGGAGAAAGTTTACCCAGAAGTCGTGCTGAGAACACCTGCTTAGACGATGTGTGGGGCAGAAGCTTGAAAACCTGAGGGCTCCGTTGAAGGCATTCACAACAGGAAGCAAGCGTCCACAGACGCCAGGCCCCACACGTGCTTCTTTTGTGGCATTTTCGCAGGAAGAATTGGAGCATAGACCTTCGGGCCCGATGGCCTTGATTCAGATCTTGGGAAGTTCATTGGCGCTTCCTATCTTTCCCCTAATTTCCTATGCTTTTGTTATCTCGTCTGTAAAGGATGGGACACGCTGCCTTCCTTGGAGGGTGGCGGAGCTAGTGGTGAAGTCAAGAGATGCAATCATGCAGCACACGAGAGCATTTTGTCGGTGATGAGCCCTTCGTGACACTGTGACCCCACGAGATTATAATGTAGCTGGAGGAACTCCATCATGTGATGATGCTGCTGCCATGGTAACAGCCTGGGCCAGCCGGCTTGTCATGGGTTTGGTCGATACTGACGCACTCCAAGGGGCCTGAGCCACGTGGGGCTGGTCCATGAACTACGGGGAGAAAGTTCCCTCCACAGATGAAGGGGTAAGGAAAAGGTGGTATTTACACACAATGAAGTGCTACTGTGTAATAAAAAAGGATACACTTGAACCATTTGCTGGGAAATGTCAGCAGCCCCAAACCCGAATATTAAATAAAATAAATCAAACACGCAGCTTCGATGTCACATGGTTTTCTTTATATGAGCAACTCGAAGCATCAATAAGCCAAAAAGCAAAATGAAAGATAAACAGGAGGAAGCAGAGAGACAGGGCTTTGCAAACGGGAAGAAAAGGAAAAGACCGAGGGGCTGAGGAGGGGGGACCGGAAAATGGAATTTAAAAGTAATCGAGACGTGTCTTGCACACGTACGGATCCTGCATGGTGAACGGAATCACCAGGAGCCACAAACACGGAAGCAGCACGTGGAGCAGTATTCTGTGTTGCGCTGGCCGCAGCCCCCGCAGCTCACGTTCACCGTTCCTTCAACAGCAGTGGACCTGCGCCGTCTCGGTTTCTGTTGGCACCAAGCTCCTATCAGGCCTGAGCACCACGCTAGAGGCCTAGGACGCACTTCACAGACAGTGTACCCACAGCTAAGTGACAGCACCACTACGAACATAAACATTTAGAACTGTGCCTGGGACTCAGAAGCGATGCTCGGAGTGTCCCAACTGCGAGCGGAGTCGCACTTCTGCTGGCAAAAGCTCACGGTTCAGCGTGGCGGCTGGCAGCGTCGCTGGCTCCATATCCCATGAGTTCCCAAGAACAGAGCTGGTGAGGATCCTCGGCCAGCAGTGTCCAGACACGGCGAGTGCTCAGTGTGCATCAGAAAGAAGAACAGGGGGAGGAATTTGCCGGATTGGGTGAGAGTGGAGAGAAGGAACAGATTACGGGAGGTGATGAGAGGAAGCGAGGCTTCGGCTGGAACTGACCTGGCGAAGGCCACGAGCTTCGGTGGAGACAGCCAGACCTCAGTGGCTGGGCACCAGAAAGCTCAAAGCACGAAGAAAGTGTACTAGAGATTTTCAAAGGAATTAAAAAGTGTGCTGAAAATAAGAACCAGGGGAAACCGCTAGCAAAGATGACAAGCAATTTGAAAAATTAACCAAATAGAACTTTCCTAAATAATATAAAGTAATATAATTGAAGTTTAAGGCAAAACCAAAAGGTTAATTGATAAATTATAAATTCATAAAGAAGTCTTGTGCATCAGATGATTCGTCTGAAGAAATCACCCAGAATAAGCCATAAATATTAAAGAAATAGAAATAAAGCTGCGAGTGGTAAGATGTTGAGACGGGAAAAGAGGAATGCGAAGTGTAGCATGCTGCTTTACTTACGCGCTTATTGCTGGGATGAAATACTCATTAAAGAAGGAAAGGCTGACTTCCGGTCACAGGGTCCAGAGGCCTCAGACAGGGCAGGAGGGCGGAGGAGCACGGCAGAGGTAGAGAAAAAGTCTATGGCATGCAGACTGGAAGCACCATTCCATCAGAGGAGGGTGAGAGAGGCAGACGCTCCAGATCATGTCTGTCGGGACCGTCCCCTGCCCACCAGACCCCAACTCCCCGTATGACACCCAGTCATACAGCCATTGGTGCGCTAACCCAGTATCTCACACTCATGACCCAGGGTCACAAATCCACGATCCAGCCACCTCCCCAAAGCCCACCTGTGGGAGTGCCTGAGGCTTTGCGGGAACAGCAAACATAACATCTGCGCATAAAAAATTATATGTGAGGCTGTGAGATCAGTCAGATTACATACAAAGAAATGAAAATGAGAGCATATTTTGGCAAAAACAATAGGACTTATTGTTTTGCACTGAATGCTTGTGTTTTCCCGAAATTCATATACTGAATGATAACCCCTGAATTAATAGGGATCAGGAAGTGATAGCTTTGGGGGTAAGCAGATCATTGTTATGGGCTGTGTCTAGGTGTCTCCCAAAGCCTCATGCAGTCATGACTCTACGCCTAGAGCTTGTGATTAATTTTTTTAATTGGACAGGGGCTCAAACTCACAACCTTGCACTTGCCAGGCAAGCACTTGTGCTACAGAGCTATCTCCCTGACCCTTATTAATTCTTGATCCAATGCTTGGATCATGGATGTGAGTGCTATTTCCGTCCTGGGTTGAGTAATCTGCAATCTGCATTACAATGTAAGGAGGGCAGAGAGGCTAGCTAGCTGCCACACTCACTGTCCTTGCCTCTCCCTTTGCTCTTTCTTTTCCTCTGCCACCAGGAGCTGCTGCCCTCCACCGTGTGCCTGTCCACCTTGGAGCCAGCCAAGTATGGAATGGAACTTCCACTCACTGTGAGCTAAATAAACCTTTCCTTCCTTCATTTTGGGTGTCGGGCGTCTTTTCTCAGCAACAAGAGAAAAATAACTGAGACTGTCATTGGGGGTAATTTTCCAACGTGTGAGGCAAGTAACCTTGCAAAAGATACCCAAAGGGCTCCTGAGTCCTCTTTAGGTCCTGAAAATACACAATGAGGCGACAGCGAAAAACTTGGAAGAGGACCTTAATCAAGATCTGAGAGGACAGCCCTAAGAACCTGGTATCCGACCTCAGGCTTTCGGGCCTGTGACACACAGTCTATTATGTTTCATGATAACAACTTGAACTACTGTGATACAGATATTTAAATCTGGATTTGAATAGAAAGCCTGGAAATAAAACTGCATACACAACCAACTGAGTTTTTACAATGAACCTAGGTTATCCAGGGCACCAAAGGGCATTTTTTCCATCAAATTATGTTGGGAAATCTGATTACAAAGCATAGAAGAACAATCATGTATTGTATATAAAATAAACTTTTAAAAAATCAGACTTAGATGTAAGAGCCACAGGTATGAACTGTGTAAAAGAAAATTCAGGACAACTCCCTTAGGATGCCGTATTTGGTGATAATTGTTTGATTATGACACCAAAAGCAGAGGCTCCAGGAAAAAAAAAAAAAAAAGAGCAAACTGGGTGTCCCCAAAATGCAAGCCTTCTTTGCACCAAATACTGAATCACCAGATTGTAGAGGTGGCTGAAACCGTTAGGGAGAATATTTGCCAAGCATATGTATAATAAGGGAAATGTACCCAGGACTTACTATTTTATTTTATTTTATTTTTATTTTTATTTTTATTTTTATTTTTGGTACTGGGGATTGAACTCAGGACCTTGCGCTTGCCAGGCAGGTACATATCCTACTGAGCTTTCTCATCAGCCCAGAAAAAAATGTATAATCAACAACACAAAAATCTAAAGTGGGCAAAAAGTTTAAAGATAAATTTCTCCAGAGCCATTAATTGGCTCTAACTTGACTTACCTTTATAGCACAATTATCCATAGCATTCAGACTTTAAGAAAACTTAAGGGTAAAACAGTGGAAGTCCCTCAACACAGACCTTGTAAGGTTAGGCAAAAAACAGGGCCGAGATAGAAGTTTTAGAATTAAAGGCATTTAAATCATGTTAAGAAATGAAGAATGAACTATTGTGTCAAGGGTTTTGCATTTGAGTGGAAAATCTTCTAAGGAAACAAAAGAAACACAAAGTGGAGAATACCGGCTATTCTGGAAGCAGGACTGATAATGCCGTGACTGGAATGCAAGCAGCCCGCGCACGCCAGGGTATCTGTGAAGGATTCTTCTTCGTCTGATGATTACAGAAATTTACTTTCTTCTGATCCACTCAACTGTGAAACTTTGTTTTAGTGTGCTTTTTCTATATTAATATTTTAAAAACTTTGTTTCAATCAACTGAAAGCTCTACTTTTGTGAAAATTAAATGGCTTGTAGTTAATTAGCATTTGCACACAAAACCAACTAAGAAGAATGGAAGAAAAAACAACAACAACAGAACCCACAGAAGCAGGACTTCTGCCAGAGTACTGGGGAATGCCCAAGGCAAGGTGTTCCCTTGAGCTCCAAGTCCTTAGAGAAGAGAATTGCACAGGGCTGAGGTGACACTCAGCCGTCTCCTCAGAGTGCTTACCAGCTCTCGGCATGAACCCAAGCATAGGTCGCACTCAGGAGGATCATAGCTGGCAGAGAAATCAGATGGAAGTTTGGAGGCCCAGGTGGATGGAGAGACAAATGCCAGAGATTAGGGCTGCAGGAGCAGGTCCGTAAGGTATGGAAGTTGGCAGGGGAGACACATAGGAAAATGACCCTGGCAGTTAATCTTTAGAAGTTTGTGAATTACTCCCAAGTAAGAAGAAAAGATGTTGGGTAGGAAACTGATTCCCAGCAGAGGAGCATTTTCTCAAAACAAGACAGAAATTCAACATCTTGCGAAGAAAGAATAATTTTGATGAAAAAACCCAAATCTGTTTCAAAGCTGAGGAGCACTAGAAGCTTACAGGAAACACAAGCTACTGATCATGAAAGTCTTCCTCAAACTACTAGACCAGTCCACTGAAATGATGATCCTACTAAAGTAATAAGTGGATACTACTCAGTGGACCACGAGAGCCTCACCCAGCTCCTCGGCAGTTTATCATGGACCATGGCCAGCATTTCTTCACAGATTACAAGGCTAATGACATTGTATAAAAACATCACAGCTTTTTAAACCGTTCTTCAGGTGACAGACATTTTGGTTGTTCCCAAGATTTGGCTGTCACAAATTGTGCTGCAATAAACACAGGAACATAGACATCACTATGATATATTTTCAGTTCTTATGGGAAAATTCTGAGTAGGGGGATAGCTGGATTGAATGGGATTTCCAGTCCTAGTTTTTTAAGGAGTCTCCACACTGATTTTCACAGTAGTTTTTATACAATGGAATATTACTCAGCTATAAAGAATGATAAACTCAAAGCCTTCATATGTAAGTGGATGCATCTTGAACATGTACTCATAAAGTGGAATAAACAAGACCTACATGTGTAGCTGTTATATTGTCTCCCTAGTGTAAGAACTCAAAAGAAGAAATAAAAATGGACAGGCATAACACAGCTGAATGGAAATCAAGAATTTAAGAATTAAACAACAATGAGACAGGAAACAGAAAAGTTAGGAAACATGGCAGCGGCAAAGCCATGTACTTATCTACACAAGATGCTTGGAATGCCTGTCATTCTAGACTTTCAGATGTGTGCTCCTTCTAATGTCATTCCAATTATTGCTATACTCTCTATCAAGTAAATGTTTGTTTTTAAAATGGGGATTAATAAAAGAGAATAAGAGACAAGGAAAAATACCATAGGATTAACCTGGTACAATTTTGCATATGGTTAGATTTCTAAATATCTATGTAAAAATGTGTAACTGTTTTTGTTTTGTTTATTTTGTATTTGTCACATTCTATACAGATTTATTAGAATATTGATGATTGATGGCAAATACCAGTCCCATGTTAAATCTAAGGCATTTGATATTCAGAAAGACAGTGATGTTAAGCTCAAGTGCCTATGCTATAGAGTAATGGTATCTAAGCTTCTATTCTGGAGGCTTAACCATGTAAGTAGGCAGACCAAACAATTAGAGAAAGAGAAGGGCTACAACAATAGCCAATATTTTGGTCCTAGCCCTTCAAGGTCAAGAAGGACTCAGGACATACGAGAACTCATACTGTAACATCCTATAACTCAGTGGTGTCCCAAATTTTCTATTCGAGAAGATTATGGGACCACAGAAGAAAGGGATTGATGATGTACAGTGTGCCTAAGGAGGGTCACCTAGAGGGAAAACACTCTCTCAGGCTTTCAAAGAGAGCAAACTGGTCAAGCGATGACGGTAACTCTTCCAGATGGCTGACACTGATGAATGTTCTACAAAACATTGTACATGGTTTCAAGGTAAATCCTGAGGGGTTTTGACTGACTTTGTCAGACACAAAAGTTACCTGTTTTGTTATACAGGTCTTGCTTTGACTTAGCCTTAACCACCGAGCAGAAAAATTTAACCACGAGGCATAAAAAGTGAAACCATATTAGTCTGATGAGTCGTAAAAGGCCCAAGTCAACAGCTTTCGACACTGCCAGTTCTGTTGATAACCAACTACTATTATAGAAGATTGGGCTATACATACAACTATTCTCTCTTAATTCAATTAGAACAAGTATTTGTACTAATAGTGTTTTTAAAGGTTGTCATGTCTGCATCTTGTATTCTGAAAAACTACTATGAAGACAATGATAATCATTGTACTGATTATCGTGACTGACCTACTGGTAGGCTCTAAAACTGTCTCATTGCTATTGTTTTCTTGTTAAAATTAATAAAATTAAATAAATAAGTAAAAGACTAACCACAAAGAAACCAACAGGAGACTGAGGAAACAAAATGCATAACTAAAACCCAGTCACTGGAGATAGTAGACACAAAGTTAAAAGTGTCTGCAAAAAAGTAGCCAGTGAAAATGGTGTGTGTGAGATTTTGTTAGAAAACAAGACTTGGAAAATAAAGAAAGATCAGGTAGGAATTTCGGTTGAGAATACAGTAACTGAAATTAAGAAGTCATTACTTTGATTTTACTTCAGATTAGATAAAAAAGAGGCTAAGCAAATGTTCAGGTTGAATAATAAAATTCAAAAAGCATGGAAAATACCAAAAAGGCATAAAAGACACACAGAACATGATGAAGTATTCCAATATACATGTCAGCGAAGTCTCAAAATTAGAGCAGAAAGTAAGCAAAATATAATTAATACTGAGACCAGCTTAGAATGTTTCCACACTGATTGAAGATATTAAGCCATGCTGTTAAACCCTACAGGCTCCACGTGAGACAGGCACAGAAAAGCCATGCCAGGAACAATGAAACTAGTCGGGAGACACCCACTGGGACCCGCCATGCCGCTGTCCCTCTCTCGGACAGCAGCTTTCTTCCTCAGTAACTATGTTCTGCTCACTAAGAAGAAAGAAAGAAAGAAAGAAAGAAAGAAAGAAAGAAAGAAAGAAAGAAAGAAAGAAAGAAAGAAAGAAAGAAAGAAAGAAAGGAGGCACTGAGGCTCAGGGGAATGAGCACGAACAGTGGCTGAGGGTGGGGGCTGACACGTTGCTTTCCGTGAAGCAGCGGAAGGGTTCCGAGTAGATCTTGCCGGAGGAAGCATCTAATGCAGAAGAAGACAGACTGATATCTTGTGCTGCAAGAAAGCAGTCAACGTGCAATTCTACACTCAGTGGAGAATAGGCATCAAACGAAGGAAATGAAGGCACTTAGCGACCAATGACATGAAGAGCTCATTGTGGGCACAACAGAAGAAATGTAGTGAAAGACAGTTTTGCAGGAAGAAGAGATGGCCCTAAAGAGGAAAACAGAACTGCGGGAAGAAATAAAGAATAGGAATGGTACGTGTCTGAGGAAAGGAATGGATGACAATGTACAAAGCAATAATAACTACAGTCATTAATATGCTGGGGTGTCAAGATTAACCCGGACATGAGTGATAGTGTTAAGGATGGATTTGCTGAAGAATGCAGAAGTACCCAGAATGCTAAACCTACCTTCCTACTGGAGGCCGGGGGTGGGGGATGCTACTGAGCCTTTGACAGGGAAAATAAGTTGAGCATGTTATTATTAGAGCCATAAAAGGAAAAAAAAAAGCCTACAGACATTTCTCAGCATGGATAAAATTAATGCTCCTGTTTTTAATACTGGTAATTTTCTTTTAACTTTCCTTCTTTCTTTCTTTCTTTCTTTCTTTCTTTCTTTCTTTCTTTCTTTCTTTCTTTCTTTCTTTCTTTCTTTCTTTCTTGCCAGCCCCCTATTCTGGGAATTGTTGAAGTTAGGAATCTATCCTTGGATAGACTCCCAAAGGCAGGGGTTCTGTCCCTAGAGGATGGCTGAAATTTCTGGCAGTTTTGCTATTTTATCCACCAGGCAGCAGCTCATGGGAAGCTGGAGTCAACCTGGGGACGGGCCCGGAGCTTTTGGAAGCTAGGGCCATCTCTGTTCAGGTCCATACAGACCTTGAACTACATGTCATGACTGCTGTGCGGAACATGGAAGCGAGGAAAATCGAGTCGAGCGACTCAAGCTCTAACGTTTTCTGGGAAGTAATATAAATGCTAATTTTTACTAAGCTGCTATATCCCAGAAAAGTGCTTTATTTTTTAGAGCAACTACAAAATATCCGTGAAAGAACATATAACTAATAAGTCAGTAGAAGCTTTTTAAAAGTTGAACTTAAAGGATCTCATTGTTTTGAAAGGAAGTAGGAGAGAAGCAACACAGTGCAAATTGTAGGCTCAGATAGTAATGTAAAAGCAACTCGAAACCACGAATATGAAGAAATAAAGTCCAGGCATGATGAATTTAAAAGATGGAATTGCCGGGTGAGCGCACCAAAATCACCGCTCTCCGTGATGCTTAAATGGTACATACAATAGAGGGAAAAGGTGAAAGCAGAATAGGAAAAGACAAGAGACATATGGTCTAAAAACACATTCCACGTCTTTACATCTGATGCTTACAGTTAACGTGTAATTAGATAAAAGACACTGCCCAAAATAGCAAACAAAAATGTAAACCTCCTGGGGAAAAAATCTGCGATTTTATGTGAGATTTTGAAAAGATCAGTGTAGTGGTTGACACATTGTGTCAACTTGGCTGGATGACTCAGCAGCCCGCTTCCCTGTTGCTGGAGTCTCGCCCTGGGGTGCAGTTGATTCCTCCCTGGAGCATGACCAGGGCCTGCCTAGGATATGATTGATTCCTCCCTAGAGTGGGATCAAGGGCCCATCCTAGGGTATGATTGGTTCCACCCTAGGGCACAATCGGCCCATGTCAGAATGAGCACAAAGAGACTTTTTAAAGGGCTGAGGAAGGAGTCAAGATGTCACTTCGTCGGAGAAGCTTCTGTCTTCTCATTCAGCCTGGACTTCATTATCTGGCTGGCAGTGCAGACTCTTCAGCCTCCAGCTTGGATCTTCCCCATCCATCGCAGACTCTTCAGCATCCATTAAAGACACTTCAGTCTTCATCACAGACCCATCAGCGGATGGATAGAGACTTACACGGAGAGCTGACATGAAGTTCGGCCCTCGGCATTGAATTCTTCAGTCCGGAGCATGCAGACACCCTCTGCACGCTTCCTCATCGGACTCTGTGGCTGACTACTGTAAGCCAATCTTATAATTCCTTATGTATTGCATATTTTGTGTTAATATCCATTCCTTATATCTGTTCTGTTCCTCTGAGTAAAATACAATCGGTGAAACACAAATGTCCTTCAACATGCTATGTATGGAATGAAGATTTCTCCTGCAATAATACCAACTCCATTGAAATAATACAAATCAGTGTGGAGATTCCATTTGACTCAGATATCCCCCTTCCGGATATCTTCCTGAAACAGTTAAAACATTACACCATAGTGATGTATGCACAATCACGTGTAAAGCGGCACAATCTGTAATAGCAATATCTTGTAAAGAACCGCAATGCCCACCAACTGACAAATGGATGAAGACGTGATTTTCTTAATACAGTGAAGTATTACTCAGCCTTAAAGAAGGATTGACTTAAAGCATTTCTAGGTAAATGGGTGAACTTGGAGACCGTGCTCCTAAGTGAAGTGAATCAGACGTGCACACGTAAATATCACATGTTTTCCTCTGGTTTTAAGAAACTCAAACTAAGTAAGGACCAAAATATGTAATAGACACTGTGAAATAGAAACTAAATATTCAAATGGGAAAGAGATCTAGGAAGAGGAGAAAGGAAAAGCAGGGAAGGGAAAAGCAAAACAATGAGAAAAGAAGGAAGAAGTGGAAGCAAAGCACTGTTAAATAAGGAGAGGAGAGATTGAAAGGAGGGTGGGGAGACAGGCAAACAGGAGGATCAAAATACACCATGCACGCAAGCGCATTCCCCGTGATGAATGTGGTCTCTATGTGATCGCTATGTATATATACAGTGTAGCAATAAACTTAATTAACTTAAAAAGGAAACAAGAAAATCACAAAAACACTACGGAAAAAGACTAGGAAGACCTGCCCACGATGGAATGAGGCTTTTAATAACGCAGTGTGGTTTGTGTGCAGACATAGACAAATGACCCCGTGGTGCAGAGCATTTATAATTAGGCCAATGCATACATAAAAATCCATTCCATCTCAGTGCTATCGCAACAGGTCAAGGGAAAGGAAGACTTTTGGAAAAGATCTGTGGACTGTAGCTTATTTGCATGGAAGAAGGGAATTCAGTAAAAATCTCAACACAGAATCATACATGGAAACAGTTTGTTTTTCCATTTATGTTATTAGGTGCGGGGTCTCACTGTTCAGCTCAGACTTATAATGCTCCTGTTTTCAGCCTCCCCTGCGCTAGAATTACACGTATGTGTCACCACGCCCAGGCTCGGTCACTGGCTCAGCTTGCCCCAGGGGCAGGACCTGCACAGCACACAGGACCAGGGATTGAACCCTTGTTCCTGAGCTTCCCAAAGCAGACACTTAGTCCACTAAGCTATCTCACCAGCCCTGAAACACAGTTTTAGATGGAGTATATATTATGAAAAGCAGGATTAAGATGAAAAAAGGCTATTTCATATAAATCAGAGCTAATCAAGATTTTCTTAATTAATAAAATTAATAAAAGGCAAAAATTATAAAGGAATAGATACTGAAATTTACCAAAACAGTTTAAAAAAAAATCCTTCAGTTAAAATTGTTTAACTGTAGCAACTGTAGCAAGTCATTTTCTTAAAAACAAACAAAATAGAAACAGTTCTTAAAAACTTGAAGAGCCAGATAAAAGCCTGGAAGAATACATCTGTCCCGCAATTCAAAAAGATTGTCATTGATAGCATCTGTTAGAGCCCGGCCTGGCCAGGAAAGGAGGCCTTCTGGAGCAGAGCTGCTGACCATGCTGCAGGCCTCCCCAGGACTCCCAGCTCGCCCAGGCCCAAACTGAAAGTTTCCCGTCTCTGCCCGCCACAGCCCCTCCCCACCAAATACCCTGTGGAACCCCTCCACCTTTCCCTGGGACCGATGATCTTACTGTCCTTGGCCAGCCTGCACTAACTTTGCTTGTCTGTTCAACTTCCCCTGAGGCGGTGGTCTCTGTTATGCCTCAGTTTACCCTGAGTATATATTAAAGCAATGGGAAGAATGAACTCAAGATAGCACAGGCATTTGATGAAAATATAGATGTCCCAAACCAACAGCCATCAAACTGGGAAAGCCTAAAAGGGTTGCCATTTTTTCCACATAAATAAAATAGAAAAAAAAAAAATATATATATATGAACTTATACTCCAGATATTCATCTGTAGTCCACAGGACTCAGGGATTCAAATCTCAGGCACAAGTGATCTTGATCAGGCCTCACCTCTGCAGGTGAGCACAACACATACGAGGCCCGGGAGAGCACTGTTTGACACAGAAAATAAACTCAGTGGCCCTTGCCTAGAGAATCTGAGGCGAGACTCTCATGGAGAAGGGGAGAGTCGTAAAGGAAATTGGGAACAAGTTTCTATGGACAGTGAGGCATCCACTGGGCAGCAACAAACTATCTTCTGCGTTAAATTGCCCTCCTGAGACACCTGCCCTGGAGGGCAAGCTCTGCTTGCCTCCTGTCGGTTTCCTACTCTTCTCAACTCTGGGCTGTGTTGAATGTCACTGCAGCCACTGGGGCCAGGGGCGTGGCTCCTCCCCCTGGAAGAATGTTAACCCTCAGTTGAAGAAGAAGGAAGCATGAGATAAAGACCTTCTCACTTTCCTCCCTTCTGTGCCCATGAGTCTGTGCTGGAAAATCATTCTCCATACCCAAGTGTCTAGATGCACAAATTGCAAAGCGTTAATAGCACAGTTTAGGGTATATACAACACTTGGTCTCACGTAGCCAGTTTTAAAGAGTAGTGTGCTAGACCAAAGTTTGAAGTCTTGCTAACCACCGCCATATACGGGATGGGACTTGATGGAGCCTCCTCCATCCTTGCCCCACGCTTCCATCATAAGGGGCAAACATATTGTAATTAAACCTAAGAGTAAAGTGTGTCAGGAAGTGTAAAACACTTACAAACCAGGAGACACCCTGCTAAGTTCTATTCCTCCTCCGCTCAGGAAGACGGTCCCCAGCCAGCTTGCTTTTCCAGGCCACCATTTATCAGCACAGCATCTTCCACTCTGAAGAAGAGGAGGGTTGCCTGGCACGTGTATGCGGTGGTTATTTCGGCCCACTAGTGCCTGAGCCCATCACTGAGATGATTGCCAGCAACATATACACTGACTAATTGCGCAATCACATTTACATCCTCAAGTTACACAAATATCAGTGATTCTCTGAAGTCTGCAGAAGTGATATTTATCTGACTTTAAAAACAAACGTTTTAAATGTTTCGCTCAAATTTGAATGATTTGAAACATTGAAATGGGATTTAAAAGGAAGGCCCCTGCAGCAAGCTTAAGTTCACATGATGAACTCTTATGATGAGCCTTGAAAAGAATAAATAGTTATTGTGCCTTCATCATGTCTACTCAGTGGTTAATTTTCATGTACCAACTTGGGCTAGAGCTACTGTGACCAACTGCTTGACCTAACAGCTGTCTAAGTCATGTACAGGAAAGCATTTTTTTGGGTGATTCGCATTTAAATCAATAGACTTGGAACAGGGCAGGTGCGCATCGTACTGTACACGGGCCTCATGCACTCCGATGAAAGCTTAGGGGCAAAAACTGGTTTCCAAAACAAGGAATTGTACCTTGACACTATGAAATGAAAACCTCACCTGAGTTTCACACCTACAAAATTTCAGGCTCAAAACAGTAAGATAAGTTCTTTTTTTTTTTCTTTTTAATGGCCAGCTCAGCCTGTCCCCTGGGGGGTGGGTCTGGTGCAGCACGTGGTGCCGGGGATCAAACCTCGGTCCCTGCAGTTGCCTAAGCTTTCCTAAACAGGCGCTTTAGACTGCTAAAACATCTCAACAGCCCAGTAATAGAAACTCTTAATTCAATTTCTAGTGTACTGGCTTCCTCTGAAGATTTTAAACTTGGCAAAAGAGATCTTCCCTATTCACGTGCAGTGAATACGCTTCTTTGTGTAGAGCATTCTGACACATATCTATTGATTTTCAGTGATAAAAAAAAACTATTTCTTTAATAGGAGAGATGTCAGGAGTATTTTATGACTATGGAAGTTCAGATGCGATTTAGGGAACACATCCCACGAGTAACGCTGTGCTGTGAGCCTTTCATGAGCAGGACCATAAGGCCAGGACCTGAAACATCCCGGGACCGTTTGCAGAAGGAAAGCTAAAAAAAATCTTAGAAGTTAAAGCCTGGGCCCGGCAGGATGACTCAGTGGTCTACAGCACCTGCTTAGGAAAGCTTGGGCGGCTGCAGGGACCGCGGTTCAATCCCTGGCACCACATGCTGCACCAGCTCTGCCCTCAAGGCAGGCTGAGCCGGCCAAAACATAAACAAACAAAAGTTCTGAAACAAGAAAAAGAAAAGATAATAAAAAACTTTAAAAAAAAAGAAGAAGAAGAAGTTAAAGCCTGACTTGATTAAACATAAATTCCTGTGGGTGAAATGCCAACTATCAACTGACACCACAAGATACTCCAGATGATACTAATTTCACGTTTTCTGCACGCTGAAGCAGTTTTTAAGTTGGTAATAATCAAAGGCCACTTCGGGTGTCCATCAAGTTTATACATAGCTTCTCTCGTAGGCCGGCTATGCTCCCTCTATGCCGTTTTCCTTAGATGATCCACCTTCCTGGCTTTTCCAAACTTCTGGGTTTTCCACGGAGTAGGCTTCTCACTCACAGCTTCACGCATTGCCTGCCCTGGGGCACACTGCCTGGCTTCCCAGACCTTCTTCTGAAATCAAGGAGGGAGCCTTCTTGACCTCAGAATTCCTGCATTCTGCATACACCTCATACCGGCGCCTCGTGGATGATGCCAAGGTCTGTCACCAGCTGGAGCAGTAGCCAGGCTTCCTTCTCTCTTAGCTATAGCAGTCAAGTGCCTAGATTTCTGGGCACTCTGACCCTGATTCTGAGAAATAAATTCTCCATGCCAGCACCATTCTGTAATCTGGGATGGCCACCGCCTCTGTTCTGGACCCTGACATGGCCGCCGCCTCTGTTCTGGACCCTGACGTGGCTGCTGCCTCCATTCTGGAACATGGCACTCTGTGGCTAGCTGCTCAAAGCAAAGTCCCTCCCCCTTGTGCCTCTGAGGCTGCAAAGGGCGAGAACCTGCCACCTCCTGTGATGCTCTCAGGACATCTTTGCTACTCTCCTGTTCCTCCTGGGCAATGGAGATCTCAGCTCTGTCTGGAAGTCCACAGCCTTCCTGGTGCTTTCTTTTTGACCAAACTCACAAACATTTTAAATCCTGCTGCTGGGCTATTTGCTCTTCATTGTCAACATACATTTGACTAAAAGCCCCCAGCAATAACCATGCCACTGTCCCAATATTTGACTGCTTTGAAATTTCCTTTGAAAAATTAATTAGTCTGCCATATTTAATTTCAGTCTCAGGTAAAGTCTCTGGACACAGGCAAAATTCTGCCAAAGTCTGGGCCAAGACAAAACACAAATGATCTGGAGTCCAACAGCCAGTGCAGTCTTTCTTTCCATCAGAAACCTCCCCAGCCTGGTCTTTACAAGTCGGCTTTCTATCAGTCCTCTGGTCTGAGCTCTGACCAAAACCTCCCCTACAGAAGTGCCAAAACTGTTCCAGCACTTTACTCATAGGCGACATCATCAAACCTTTCCTATTTCCTCCCATAAGTCATTCTCAAAATCTTGCTATCCACATGGTCAGGTATAGCCACAGCAATGATCCCACTGTCCTGGTACCAAATTCTGTTTTAGTCACTATTCTGATGTAACTGGGAGAAATACTCAACACACAAACTTAGAGGAAGAAAGGTTTATTTAGCTCACAGTTCTTGGAGGTTTCAAGACCCTGCCCCTGCTTTATAGGGACTGCAGGAGGGGCTGGTGTGCTGCCGTGTCCAGGATGATCTGCTCCATGCCTCCGTTTGAAACCGCCACCTGGTGGGGGGCAGCACTCTGACAGTGTGTGCTGTCAGTTTACTGGTCAGCACCTCTCTTGCCACGCCCCCTCAAGCCCCGCCCCTCAAGCCTCCCGCTTGGCAGCCCCGTGATTTACATGAGGCTTTGAGGGGACAACTAGATACAAACTGCAACAATTGCATAAGCAGACAGACCCTCTGTACTTTTCCTTATCGGGCCCTGTGGGAAGCCACTGTAAGTCACCAATCTCGTCAATTCTTATCCATTGTTATACATATTCTGCTATATCTCTTTCTCTAGCAAAACATGAATAGAGTTGCCTTATCTGAATATGGCTTTTGTTTTGCTGAAGGCATTTATCAGTAGCTGGGGAGACAATCAATAGGAAAATATGCAAATTTATGTTGGGCTTGTGTGGACTTTTCCTGCTGGTGCTTCTTGAGTGCCTAATGTGTATCACCATGGTGGTTTAGCTTGATGTGTCAGATGAACTTGCTGTCTAAGAAAAAGAAATTGAAGACCTGGCTCGTTGTCTCTGTTCTGCCTCATGCTTTGCACATGACCGTAGAAAGATCATGTGATGTCCGTGGGTCCTCACTTCTCTTTAATGGCAAGGGAAAAATGGCCTCTGCTATATTATTTAAAGAATTCTTATTTAAAGAACCATTTATAACCGGTCTTACAAAATACTACGCCAATGAATGTAAATTATTTCTGCCCCATTTCTCAACATCCTGACTTAATTTTGGGACTTTTATAAGTATTTTTTATTCATTTTAATGAGAAAAAAAGTTAAAATAGCAATGAAATAGTTTCAAAACAAGTTAGTAGGACAGTTACAATAATTAATACGTTGCATATTGGTGTCTTCATAGCAGTTATTCAGAAGACAAGATGCAGACATGATTTCTTGTCTAAACAACATTAGTACAGGCGCCAGGGAGATAGCTCAGGGGCACAAGTGCCTGCTGGGCAAGCACAAGGTCCTGAGTTCGATCCCTGGTTCTGCACACACAAAAACTTTTAATTTAAATTTAAAAAACAATATTAGTACAAACTTTTATCCTCAGTAAACTAATAAAATGTAGTGGTATATCTATGCTAACTCTCTTATATACACATATATATTTTTTCTTTTTTCTTTTTAAATTTTCTAATACTAGGAGAAAATATTGTAGTATGTCCTATAGGAAAACTGTAAGACATAAAACATAAAACAAAAATTATAACTAAATAATATTCAGAAAATAATTAAATATTAACTAAAAATTAAATTAAATATTTCAAAACAATGTTCCAAAATTAAAATTAAATCATAAGTCCAACTAAGAAGCCAGAATGTTGTGTATCATATGTATGAATTTGTAATCAATTCAGAATACTTGCATAGTATTTGAGTAGGGTAACCTGTACAAAAATATCAACTAAGAAAATGTTTTCATGGTAGTAAAGAATTACTAGGAATAAAACATAACATAAATACTGGAATGGCAAATATATGACCAGAACTTCCAACAGTTTGGGAACAGGATATCAGAGAAAGTTCCAGTATGTTGTGGACACAGACAGTGTCCAGGACACTTACTGGTGGCCAGCTGTCACTTGTGAGACTAAGCTACTGCTAGTTCTTTGATATCCACCCTGTAGACCAAGACAGAATCATGACTCATACGGGAGAAGTCCATTTGAGGAATATGATGATGGACATATTCTCCTGCTGTGTACAAAAGAATAATTGAAAGACTGCTGTTGTATACCTCTTTATCTCCTGTGTTTAATTGTTCACCCTATTTGGTGGGCTCTTTCCATTCTTATTTATGGAGTTGTGGTCATCTCAATCACTCTCTAGAATATCCTTTAGTAAACTATGTAAGGTTGACTGTGTCATCATAAAATTCTTTAGTTGTTCTTTGTCACCAAAGTATTTCATTTCTCCATTATACTTGAGACTTTTGCAGGATATATCATTCTGGGTTGGAATTTGTTTTCTTGCAAGACTTGTAGTACTTTGCTCCATGCTCTTCTTCACTTGATGGTTTGTAAAGAGAAATTTGCCGTTATTCTGATGGGTTTTCCTTTCAATTTGATCTGTTTCTTTTCTTAAGTGGCTTTTAGTATACTATTCCTGTGCTGAATTTGTGGGATCTTGATTATTATATGTCTGGGTGTGGGTTTAATTGAGTTGATGTTATTTGGAGTTCTATATGCTTTGGTTACTGAATGTCAAATTCATTCCCCACATTAGGGAAATTTTCTGCTATTACTTCTGACCATATTATTTTTATATCATTTTATTGACTCCTTCTTTCTCATTGATGCCTATTAGTCTTATGTTGTTCATCTTTGCATCATCTTGCAGATGCTAAATTATTTTTCCCACATTCTAGTTATTTTTAAGAGATCTTTTCTTACTTTTCACTAGCTGCAATTGTGTCTTCAAGGTCTGAAAGTTTATTTTCACTTGCCTTCAAATGGTTTTGCCAGCTTGTGATTGAGGTTTTAATTTCTTGTATAACATATTGAATCTGCTTCATGTATTCTTTGTTTCCTATATTGTTTATTCAAGGATTCCATCATTTTTCTATTCTCTATTTTTTATCAGTGTCTTCTTTAGAAGCACTTAGTACTTCCTTCATTATAGTTGTGATTTCTTTTTTTACCTCAGAAATTATTTCTGGTCTGAATTCCTCTATAGCTTTCTCCAGTTGTTTATTTCAGATGCTATTATTTCAGAGATTTCAGGTGTATGATTTCGAATTTTTTCTATGGTATTCTCTCCTATATTTGTTCTGGGTGGGCTTCAGGCCTGAGAGCACATTTTGCTCTTTCTCTTTGTCATTTTGTATTGCCCTGTCTTCTGACCTTTAGTGTAGTGTGTTGGAAGAATTCTTACCTTAGCACCAGACCTGGATCTACTAAGTTCAAACTTATCCAGGGGGGTGTAATGGTTGATACATGTATGAACTTGGCTTCCTGCAGGTGGGAATAGAGGGCCCGAGGTAGGATGGGGTGGGCCCAGCCCAGAGTGACTCAGCAGAAAGAGCCCATAGAAAGGAGCCTAGGAAGGGGTCAAACTTTCACTTTATTGGAGGAACTTTAGTCTTTGTATTCAGCTCAGACTTCATCATCTGGCTTGCAGCACAGACTCTTCAGCCTACAGCTTGGATCTTTTGCTTTCCATCGCAGACTGTTCAGTCTTCCTCCACAGACCCATCAGCCAAGGGATCGAGACTTGCACGGAGCGCTGCAAGTCTTGGTTCTTGATACCTTGGGACTGAATACTTCAGTCAGGAGTCTGCAGACACCCTCTGCAGGCTTCCTCATCTGACTCTGTGGCTGACTATTGTAAGCCAGTCTTATAATTCCTTATACATTGTATATTTTGTGTTGCTATCCATTCCTTACATTATCTGCTCTGTTCCTCTAAACAAAACCCTGACCAATAGAGTGGGTATGGCTTGGGTGTGGATTCTGTGCTTCTTCCTGCTCTAGCCCTTGGAGGTGAACCTACTCTACCACTCTGGTGAGATAGTCTCCTCCTGGATCAGCTGTGTGGGCCTTGCCTCTATGCTCTTTGCAGGGAGTTCCACACAGGGCCTTTCTGATCGTTGAAGTTCCACTCACACGCCGGATTATGTTACTGTATAGAATAAGTTTCTGGTGGGCCCAGGACACCCTCACTCACATGCTGGGCCTGGTTGCTAGGTCAAATGAGTTTCTGGCAGGCTCTTTGAATTTTATAAGTTTTAAAGAAATTATTTTTGAGGAAAGTTTCTTGAAGATGAGTATTTGAAACCTGATTAATATGCCAAGGATCAGTTTATGTTTTTAAAAGCTGGAGAAGAGGTTAAGGTGACAAATCAAACTAAGCTAATTTGGGGTCTTTCTACTTGACTGGTCCAGTGCCCACAAAGTCAGTCCTAAGTGTCGCTTCTTAAAAGAACAAATTCCTCTGTTAATCACCACCAGTGAGTACTTATGAGCCTACACAGGAGAGTGATGCCACAGCTGGCCTCATTGATGTAGTCCTTTCATTTATAACCCACAACTTAGCCAGGCAGGTGTTTCTAATGATGTTTTTATTTGAAAAATACCAGAAGTTAGGAGTTGGACTATTGGGTCTGCGAGTCTGTGATCGTCAGACGCCTGCCTCTACAGCCACTTCTCCAAGTCCTGAAAAGTCGGGACAGGCAGCCAGCCAAGGGAAAGAACTGAATGTGAATTGTTTGCGCTCGTGCACACGATGCACTTGTGGGCAAACGTTCCCAGCTGCAGTCCTGCTCCTAGGGGTCACATGACTCCAGTGGCAAATGTATTTCTGTGGAAATATGCCGTCCTCCTATGGAAGTGTGGCCTGGGGACTCACTGTGCACAAGGTGGAGTCTTCAATGCCAAGTCAACTCAGCAAGCTCCTTTTGCTGACTTTCCCTGTCTCTCACAAGAGACCTCATTTTTCCTTCCTTTAAATGTTTTGTTTATCATCCGCCTATTGCTCAAGTGTTTTGACAACATTTTAACAGTCTAAACCCTGTTATGTTTAGAAAATCTGTAAGATGGCTAGCGGAGTGATTCACATAAAGTACATAACAATTTCCAGAATGTTCTTGTTATTTGAAAAAGTCATTTAGTAGTGCTTTTCTTATGAAATTTTTCTAGTGAAGATCTTTGCATTATGACATAGAAATAATTGCAGTGGAATAAAAACATTAGAATTTTTTCCTAAAACACTCAATATGACACTGTATTTTATAGCATATTAGTAAATGTTTTACAATTTATAGTGATTTCATCATAACTATACAGTTCACTACCACCACAGCCTAAAATAAAAAATAGGGCAAAAGGAATAAATAGACACTTCACAGAGGATGTACAGATGGCCAAAAAGCACATAAAGAAATGTTTGATATTTCTTGCAGTTAAATGAACATAAATTAAAACTACACTGAGACTCTCTCCTAACCCAGAAAGAAACACCACGGTTTAAGACATCAAAGAACACATGCCAGGGAAGCTGTGGTGATGGGAAGGAGCGCTGAGTATTGCCAGCGGGAAATCAGAATGCAGAGTCCTCAAAACACTAAAACTAGAAAAAATAAATAAATAAATAAATAAATTAATTAATTAATTAATTAATAAACTAAAACTAGAAACTCCAGTTGGGCCAACTACTCCTCTTGTAGGTACCTTCTTCAAAGAAGGACATCATCTGGGCCTACCCATGCTCCTTGCAGCCCAGTTCACGAAAGCTGAATCTTGGCAGTGGTCTAGACATCCAGAGGTGTTCACACACTAGGAGATAAAATTCTGTTGTAAATACAAATAACCGTGAGTCATTCATAGGAAAATGGACACTCTTTGAGATCATAATGGTCAATGAAGTAAATCAGAAACACAAGCCAAAAAATTTCATGACTTCTGTCTCATGAGAAACCCAAATTGTCAATAAAGAACAAAATAAAAGGCAAATAAAAAGATCTCATTTGAGATCAATGACAAGTGAGAAGTGAATCAAAAGTTGGAGGGAAGAGAAACGGTGTGGAAGACAAACCAGGATGCATGATGTACATATCCCAGCTCTTCACAGGAGTGCAAACGTTAGATACTGCCACATCCACAATAGAAAAGGTCCAATCTCATTATTATTTTGCGTTGTCTTTATTACAGAGCCCAAATGTATAACCCTTAACTAGTAACCACTGTTTTAGAAATAACGTAATGGCAAAATGCGCTGGAGAGACGACTCCACAGTCTAAGCCTGTCTGCCAACCTCAAGGTCCCAGACTCGATCCCCAGTACCACATGCCATGCAGCTCCCACCCTCAGGCTCGCTGTGCCTGACCCTGAAGCCAGGCATGTCGGTGCAAGCCTGTAATCCCAGAACTAGGGAATCTGAGACAGGAGGATCACTATGAGTCTGAGCTGCGTAGCAAGACCTTACGTCAAAAATAAAAATAAAGTAATTAATTAATTTTTACAAAATAATGTAACAGTGTCTCAGTTACTTTGCTCTCATTTCTGAACATCCAAAATTAAGGAGGTAAAGATTTATTTAGCTCACATTTCATGGAGGTTTCAATTCATACTCAGCTGGCTCCAAGGCAGCGTGGCTCATGACAGAGGGTAGCCACTCATGGTGGCAGAAAACAGCAAAGAACAAAGAGAGGAGCCTCAACTGTGGCAGCTAGCTAGCCTCTTTCCCCTGCTTATATTCATATGCAGATTGTCTGCCCCATAGCACATGTAGTACTCACGCCCATAATCTGAGCGCTGGATCATGAATGAATCTCACACTGTAGAGGCTGCCCCATCACTGCATGTGGCTTTGGGGGGACAATGGAGCACAAACCATAACAAATGGTAAAATGCTCAGTTTGAATGTATTTATTTAAATAATCTACTTGATTTTACCTGTCTGCATGATAGCATCAATTATTATATGCTACATCAGTCTTAGAGCATTAAGACCAAAATACTTTTAAAATGCCAGGATGATGGTCACTTGTAAATGCAAGTTGATGCCTCTCTCAGCATCAGTCCTCTCTCAGTAGCCAACCTTATACCTGCTATTTCTGTGAGTGAAAAATCTGAGTATAGCTATTTGTCTTTGTGACATATGAAGCATTTTAATGAATGCTATAAAAAGACTCATTTGAGAGCACAGTGATAAAGCACTTGATCTGGTCTATGTTGTAAAACTTTAGCATTTTTTCCAATTTGCAACCACATGAAGGTTGGTGTTCAGCATTCAGAGGATTTCTGGAGTCAGAAGACTTCAGGCCGTGGACCCAGCCCCTGCAGGAGGCAGGTGTGGCATGGGATCCCCAGGCCACGCCCCATGCAATCTGATTCCAAGAGCTCTGCCTACCAATGAGGGCTGGAAACAGCAACTTCTTAATCATGAGTGACTACAGGATGAAAATATTATTGAATAGAGTTAGTGAATACTTCAGAAGCTGCCGGCCGGGTCGGGACTTGTACAAGATCATGGGATACTTAGGATAAGGAGCAACGACTCAAAGTCAGGGAAAGTTTCCTATGCTTTCTGTGATCATCTAAATTAAGAAAGAAGACCTATGCTTATTTTGTTTGTTTACAGGGACAAAAGAGTTAAGGGACAATGCCCACAATTTGTTTTGTTTTTAAAATTTTATAATAATAAAGCTGAACTTCTTATAAGATTACATATTATCATGTTAGTATTTCTTAATTATCAATAGCAGATGTAGGATAGAATATTTATAGAACTAAATCAATATTTTAGTTCTGAGAAGAAATGTCACACAACTCACTTACTGTCATTCTATCAAGAGTAGTACTTGAAAATAAGAGACTGGGCTAAATACCATATTCTTGAAAGGGTACAATTTTGTATTTCCATGAATTTCCAAATATCTGTGTCAAAATGGTGTAACTGCTTATATCACATTGTATAGAAAGTTATTAGAATATCAATGATGGCCAGAAAATATCATTTCCAAGCTAAGTCAAAGATATTTGATACTCAGAAAGCCAGTGATGATAAGCTCAAGTACCTATGTTACAGAGTAATAGTATCACAAAGCTTTTCTGCTGGAGGGCTAAGAATGTAAGTTAACAGACCAAAA